>RQTK01000016.1:446274-470657 GCA_003991915.1 Elysia chlorotica | reverse complement strand
TCCTCTCTCTCTCTCTCTCTCTCTCTCTCTCTCTCTCTCTCTCTCTCTCTCTCTCTCTCTCTCTCTCTCTCTCTCTCCATCTCTCTGTATACATATCTTAAGTCCGTCACACAGTCGGTGAATTCACATTCCTAGACCTTTACAAATGTATAATCACACGTGTTAAAGCTGTTCAATCAATGTATTATTACAGACGTTTGTGAACTTTAAGGCAATTATTGGACTTAAGTGATGTAAGTTTGTGGACATTGGTTTTATGGACTCAATAGCTGATCACTTCGGCTACTGCAGTTTGCGTCTGTGTACCGATAACTTTTGCCTTAAAGTGTCTATATTCTTCATTTAACTATTAATTTTGTTCCCTCTGTGATAAATTCTCTTCCCCTGAAACCGCCACTTACTCGTCGTTGCTGTCGTCCTCGCAGTCCCCGCCAAAGTTAACAAAATCCATGACTGGGCTCGCACCGATGACGATGTTTGTGACGATGTTGGTGATAATAATAACGACGACAACGACGACGACGAGGCAGAGGTGATCAAACCCAGGCCTTCTGCCACCATGATAGATAATGGCCTGGCCTAAGACGGTGAGGGCGACGATGACGAAGAGATGACAGTGATGATGAGCGTAGACGAGTATCCAATACTTGTGACGATGATGATAATCCAAGTTTTGCCAAACTGATGTCACAGAAGCGTATTTGGGCGCATTTCGTTACACTTTTCCAGATTTAAAATAGATGTAGTAGACTGTGAAAGGGTAGGTGGGTTCTCGGTACCGCTTTCTAATCCAAGGAAAAGGGTATCTCCGAATCTCCTCCCTCTGTTTGCTGTGCATGAAATCACTATCAGCCTTACTTTACATGAAATCACTATCAGCCTTACTTTACATGAAATCACTATCAGCCTTACTTTACATGAAATCACTATCAGCCTTACTTTACATGAAATCACTATCGAACTTACTTTACATGAAATCACTATCAGCCTTACTTTACATGAAATCACTATCAGCCTTACTTTACATGAAATCCCTATCAGCCTTACTTTACATGAAATCACTATCAGCCTTACTTCACATGAAATCACTATCAGCCTTACTTCACATGAAATCACTATCTGCTTTACTTTACATATGGATATCCCGACGTATCGTTAGTGCATCCACAATGAATCACAACGTGAAAGAAGCGACGTGATCAAAAGATGGTTATCCAATATTCCTGATGATGAAAATCCAAAGAAAAGAATGTCTCCAACCGTTTATTATGGATGTAACTTTATCGATATAGATAATATAAAGGTCTACATCGGAACATTACGACAACTAGTTGGTCCTACATGAGTCACTGTATGAAAAAAGCGTCGATACAAGAAAAATTGGTTATTCAATATGTGGGTCGAATACAATAAACCAAAGAAAAACCTAGGAAATATCTCCTACTGTTTCCCATACATGCAACTTTTCCACCATGTATTAAGAACTACATCGGAACACTACATCGTATCGTTGGTCCGAGATCAAAATGCGATTTCCAAAAACTTATTGGAATATAACAATCCAAGGAAAAGAATGCCTCCTGAAAGCACGCCCATTGTTTCCCGTACATGCCATCTGTCGCCGTGAACTTGACTTTAAGTATTATGGCGTCTAATGGTTAGTTGATTAGTTTTCTCAACGTCCAAAGACGGCAATTAGGCTACATGTATGTTATAGCCGAAATCGAAAGGACCTACCACAAATCAGAATAATAACTGAGACCCAAGATACTATTTCAACATCTCACTGATAACAAGAAGCAAGAGCCCACCCGCCTTTACAGTTCACACCACACGCGGCACCTCAACTCAAGCCAAGACACTGACTCACGCCCAAGTTATGCAACGCGGAGTTTCCGACATTCCGTCTAACCCTGTTATTTGAGCGGGTGTAATATTCGATACATCGGGTACATACTTTCGTGCACTATATAGACTACTATCTATGTGTGGAATATCGTGTGTTAAAGGACAAGGCCATGTGTCCCTGGAGGGCAATCTCATGAAATTTCTGTATAAGGTAAGTGAAGCGGCGAGGTGAGAGATGGATGTGGCATATTCGTTACGATGATGATGATGATGATGATGATGATGATGATGATGATGATGATGATGATGATGATGATGATGATGATGATGATGATGATGATGATGATGATGATGATGATGATGATGATGATGATGATGATGATGATGATGATAATGATAATGATGGAGATGATGATGATGATGTTGATAATGCCGATGATGTCGATAATGCTGATGATGATGTTGATGATGATGAGGACGGTGATGATGATGACGATGACAATGATAATCCAAGGAAGAGAATGCGCCAAAAGTGCTCACTATCTCACAGCATCACGTGGCCCTGACTCACGCGCAAACTATGCTGTTGGAATGTCATACGAGTACATACTTGAAATAAGACACACTCGCTGCAGGTTGTCGCTGAGGTGCGTTAAGTTCAGTTGGTTTCACGTCCAACGTCAGCACTATATAGGCTATACTGCAGATTGTCGTTATGAAGATCACAGTTTTGCACTGTATCTATGAATGTATTAAATGTCAAGGATATATGAGTGCTCCACAAACTTCTCAACATCTACCGGTGCTTTTTTTTTTTTTTTACAACATTCAATATCCTCGAAATTGGATCAGTCTTAAAGTGTATACCAAGAACATGCCATGAAATGTATGTTACAAAACTAAAAGGTCACTTCATACGACAAAATTTCAGAGTAACAACTCGTTCAAATCCATAATTCAAGCTAAACACGCATGCTGTCGAGATTGTAAAGTATTTATAACTAGACTTCGGAGCTTTATTTGTTTTGCTAATACAAAACTAACATGAATGGCAAACGCGAGAATGTGCAATTTTAAATACAAACAGATAACCTTCATCCCCTACCATAAGGAGGTTAATAGAATACATTTGTATACATGTTGCCATCCTTGGTTGGACGGAATAGCTTAAAACACGATTGGCCAACAATAGCCTCGAAGTTTCCCTCCATGAAAAGCCGCCTTGGTCCTGATAAAAACTTCCATGCGGCAACGGCACCCAAGAACAGGACATATTAAACTGAATCTGATCTAACCAGTACACTTGATACGAAAATCCAGTCTCAATTATGCTTTCTTAAAAAAGAGTCCTAGAAGTCAAATAAACCACATTAGAATGAAAGTCCCCAGAAAGTGGTATGACACAGATGGCTACTGAGCACACACATAAAATCAATTTTGAACTGTAAACCTCCTGCTGGTAAGTCAAAATCTCTATGGACTTAACTACCACGAAGGTTTTTGATAAGCTATGGCTCCATTATTGTTTAAAGTTTCCTACGTCCGAAGAAGAAGATCATGTGCGGCGAAATATAATGAGACATTGAATCTGGTCTAAGTTATGCACTCTAATGTGAACAATACTTAAGTGTAATATGGCCACAATAGGCATGATGGTTCCCTCGCAATTTCTCATAGACAGAACATGTGAACATCCTACTTAAAACTGTGATCCTTCAGAGAATATAACAACACACACGCAACATAAATAATAAAAATCGCGCGCAACTGACGCGAACAAAGACACATGTACATGCGCAGGGCGACCTTTTGTTAGAGATCCAAACCACACGACTAATAAAAATCGCGCGCAACTGACGCGAACAAAGACACATGTACATGCATAGAGTACAGGGCGACCTTTTGTTAGAGATCCAAACCACACGACTACTCTATCACTCTCTCTCTCTCTCTCTCTCTCTCTCTCTCTCTCTCTCTATCTATCTCTCTCTAACTCCCTCCCTTTCAAGCTTCCTCCCACCACCTTCCTCGCACACATACTCACTCACACAAAAACTCAGATTGGCAAAGGTTCTGACCAAACAGACCCTGCCATGCATGTGCGTACATGATCAACTGCAGATGTTACGCAGCCACAAACCCTACGCCAAAACCCGGAATGTGTGCACACCTCCTCACAGTATTTAATGGAAAATGATGTACACCTATAATGTCGGAGTGAGTTGGCAGCTGTGCATAGGTGTTACCGCCTGACGTTTCTGGCACACCATAAAGACACAAGCTTGAGTTTGTCCCTAAGCGTTCAACAAAGACACGTTACATGCTATACTGTAGACGGGTTCCAAGGCTAACGCCTGACTATATACGTTATACATTGCAGGTATACCATGACTACCGTCTCAGCCAGTCACAGTATACGGACACCGATCCAACCAGTAAGGGGGTGGGGAGAAATACATAATTATTATATAGATATTTTTAACGATTTCGAACCGGGGACCTCCGGATAAAAAGCCAAGCCCTCTACCACCTACGCCATTTCGATCTCCCCACCCCCCTTTCAGATAGAGCAAGGTAGATACAGACACCCACATGGAAAAACAGCCACAGCTGAATGGTCTGAATTCAATACAAAAATGTAATGACAGTCATCGCGTTATTACCTTTTTCAATTTATCTGCCATCGAGGTTGGACAAAAGGGAGAGGGGGTGGGGGGGGGGGGGGGGGGCAAGAACGGGTGGGGAAAGTGGAGGGGGGAGGAGTGTGGGGTGGGGGGGGTTAGGCAAGCAGTGATGGGTGTCACTATGTCATGTCAGTACAAGGTCGCTGGAGGGCAACCTAATGGCATTGTAAGTCAGATGTCAGAGAGGGGGGGGAGAGAGAGAGAGAGAGAGAGAGAGAGAGAGAGAGAGAATGGGAGAGTGTGGGAGGATACGACATTGACAAGACCCAGCAACAGCTGATGGTATGGACCACATTGGATAAATAATTTAATCATGACAGTGTTAAAAGCTCACAGCTAATTTAATTCAATGTATTAAATTGTCATCGGTGGTGGGGCTCGGCCTATTTCGGTTAGTGAGTTAGTGAGGGACCGCGTTTGATAACCAGTTAGATGGGTGTCAGTGGGTCATAGCGGCACTGAGTCACTTCAGTTCAAGGTATCCATGCACTTGTCTTTTTTTCTTTGTCCAACCTAAACAATATATCATTATGCATACGGGTCCCGAGAATATCCGTATGACAAGTTTATGCTCTATCACATACACACAAATAATGGCGGCGATACCATGACTTCTGTCTCAGTTCTTCAAATTATACTGACACCAATTGAAGGCATCGAACGGGCGAATGTTCTGTTGTGTTGTTGCTTAGCGTCCAACGTCAGCACTATTTTATAGGCTGCCTTGTGCACGTGCCCCAAGACTGACGTCTTATGTGTTACCAATAACAAGACAGGGCGGAGAGATCTGGACTCCTGTCTCAGCAAGTCACATTTAATAATTTATTCTGAATCTGACACAACCAGGACACGAAACTGGACAAATACATTTCTAACCAATCATGGGGTTCGAACCGCTATCCCCGTTATCGGCAGACCAGTGCTTAGTGCTTTACCACTTGAGCCAGTCTCTCTCCCCCCCCCCCCCCCCCACCCGCGCGGAGCCGAATGGGGAAGGATGGATTTACACTGTGTGTGATTCTGAATGGTGAATGATAGGATTAACATCTGTTGCAATGGGAGCGTGGATTCAGGTCTGCATTTTTCAAGGGTGAAGTAGAAATACAAAAAAAAAAGACAATCAATAATGAAAGGTGTTGAAAGTCGCCGGGACATCGGTGTGAAATACATGGACACATGTTGAGCATATATAAGGCGATAGTTATTAACAGTAATGTTATTAATAAAAAAGCCTACGTCTAATACAAGACGAAGCGCATAATAGAATAATTACCTTACGATGAATGAGCCGAGTCAGAATTCAGAAAAGAATTCATAACAAGAAGGCAGTCAATAGTGAAACGTAATGAAGGGTGCTGGGTCAAAGGCTTGAAATACTTGGAGATAATTATGTCGATGATGGATAAGTTGAGAGAAAAAGACAAAGAACCGTAAGTACAACGTCGCTGTAACAGGCGCAGAGAGTTTAATGGTAGTAGGGCGATCTGGCTAAAATTATCGCGCCTCAAAATTCGCATCTGTTCTTTGCCTAAGTTCACTAAAATTAGAGAAAGCATAACAGCTGTTCTAAAACTAGAACCTTAAACAGGACCAAATCTAACCAATTATCTCTTAAGCAGGTATGTTTGAAGCTGGAATTGAGGGTTAAAAGGATTTATAATGCACCTAAATGAACCAGAATCGAAGATCAAACGGATTTCTCCATTGAAACCTCTATATAAGTTTTTCATACAAAGCCATAAAGGAGTTTCTTTAGAACTGGCTAAATGAAATATCCACTCATAGACCGCGTTCAAACGGCCCGACGGCTCTCTAGTGCTTCAGTTGTTATTGCTGTATGGCCAGAGACTGTGAGATAGTGAGGGGTTTCACCGGGACGATTTGGCGTATATGGTCTTGTGAAGGCTGTCGCTTCATTATCAAAACTTTAGTGACAACGCGTCACGCTAGCTCCACGTATTAACAGCACTGTGAGCTATTTTTATGGAACGTCTCACTAAATCTATAGTCTCTGGAATAGCCATCAGAATTTCAGAGCAGCCCACCAAACGCTTGGACCATACTAGTCAACACAGTGTGTGAAAAACTATCATGGTGATACCAGAGAGTGTGAAATAGTGAGAGGTTTCACTGCGAGAAATTTGCGGTCGTGGGTCGCGATTGGCCAACTGATTGGCCAACTGCTTTAATTTCCCTAAATAAATAGAGGGAGCCAGCGTCATACCAGCGCCGTGATCATTTAGACAGTAGCACTGTGGGCTCTTTTTGTAAAACGTCTCACTAAATCTACACTCTCTGATAATAGTATTAGTACGCTTTTTTAGGGGTGAAGTCGGCGGCTCTGTCTTATTTCCTTGTTAGCAGAGATTCCGTCTGAGTGAAAGAAGAGACATGAATAGAAACAGGTGGGCTAGATTAGGGTACCCAGTCCAATCATTAGTCTCACTCTTTATACTGTCTAAATCTCTCTACAACTTACAGCCCCCAACCTTCTTTTTTCTCCTCTAAGTTGTCTGTCTGTTTCTCTTTCTTCCTTCATCCTTCCTTCACTGTTTCCCTCACTCCCTCTCTCCTTCATTGTTTCTCCCCCCCTCTCTCTCTCTCTCTCTCTCTCTCTCTGTCTCTCTCTTTCTCGATTCTAGCTTGTTTCAATCTATTTCTACCTCAGTATACTCTCAGGCTGTACGCCCCCTTCTGTCTGTCTGTCTGTCTCTCTCTCTCTCTCTCTCTCTCTCTCTCTCTCTCTCTCCCTCTCTCTCTCTCGTTCTCTCTCTCTCTCTCTCTCTCTCGTTCTCTCTCTCTGTCTCTCTCTTTCTCGATTCCAGCTTGTTTCAATCTATTTCTACCTCAGTCTCTCTCTCTCTCTCTCTCTCTCTCTCTCTCTCTCTCTCTCTCTCTCTCTCTCAGCTGTTTGACTCTAGTCTCCCACATGTATTATTTTGCTTATAGCAACAAGGGCACAACGTAAACAAGCCTGGACACAAAAAGAATTGTTTCTTTTCCATTGCCCTTCTTTCCCCACGTCTTACATACACACTCCAGTAAGACTCTTTCACCCGTTCAAAACTTAATATAAAACATAGAGCTACCTGTATAGCAGTATAGAAATCCCCCTAAAGAAAACGAGTATTAACGTGGATGTTATGACTTTTTTTTTCTTATTACGCATGGAGCATTCATAAAGTTTTAATAATCATAACGCAGGGACGCTACACCAGATCAAGACACAGTTTACTATTACCTGTTTTTATTTTATTGCTATTCGGTGGCCCTAGACTTTAATTGGTAAAACCTTTTTTATGATTGTTCTAAAAAGGGTGTAGGGTGATAGACAGACCACGAGAGGGAGAGAGAGACCGACAGAAAGAGAGAGAGAGAGAGAGAGAGAGAGAGAGAGAGAGAGAGAGAGAGAGAGAGAGAGAGAGAGAGAGAGCGAGTGTGAGAGAGATGCAAGGAGATATAAAGATGAAGAGTGAGGTAGGTTATCAAGCACACAGACAGAAAGACAGGCAGGAAAAAGACATACAGACAGAAAGACAGGGAAGCTTTTTTCCACAATCCAACTTCTGAAATAATAATAATAAATAATAATAATTTATTGCATTTATATTGCGCATTTCCAAAATTTAAGTTTTGCTCAATGCGCAGTACATTAAAAGAAATCATGTACATGAAATAAACATACATAAATAAATGTGTAAACATCACAGAGGTAATGGCACAAACAAACATGCAAATGATATATTCAATCACACATACACACACATGCACATAAACATACACTCACAGACACACATACACTCACACACCCATACGCATACATACACAAGTAACATACACCTACACACACCCAGACAGACACACACATGCACACCAAGATCAAAGAAGAATAATGCAGATCAATAATCGTGAGAATTATGGTAGTTCCATGCCAAATGCTTTTTTAAAAAGGTAAGTTTTAAGATGTTTCTTAAATATTGTGATAGAGGCAGACTCTCTCAATGACTTGGGCAGTTCATTCCATATAAGGGGGCCAGCATAGTCGAAAGATCGTTCACCATAGAATTTATACTTTCTGGATGGGAGACATAAAGTTAATGTGTCACTGGAAGATCTCAGAGCACGCCTAGGACAGTAAAGGTGCATGTAGTCTTGTAAATACTGGGGAGATGTCTTATGCAAAGACTTAAAACAAAAAACAGCAAGCTTATATTCTATTCTCTGTCTCACTGGCAGCCAGTGCAATTGCTTTAACAAGGGCGCTGAAGACGCAGATTTTTTCAGTTTAAGAACAAGTCTTGCTGCATTGTTTTGAACTACCTGGAGTTTGGACAAGTTGTCTTCCGTTATACCACTCAAGAGTGAGTTACAATAATCTAAGCGAGATAAAACAAGTGTTGACATGAGCTTCATACATATGTGGGTGGGAATAACATGTCTAATACCCCTACCGTGCATCCTACAAGGCGACGGTGTGCTGCGAATGCCTGTCTTTACTTTTTGTTATATAATGCAGGATATTCGTTTTATTACCGCTGTTCAGAACGATTTATTGTTTTCTGTATAATACCCCCCCCCCCTCTTCATCTTCACCCTTTTGTTAGCTTTGTCCTCAAGTACTTCTTTTCTCGACTGGAGCTCTAGCTCTCCATCTTTCATGTTATCAAACGATAATTATTTCTTTAAGATGTCCCTCACCTTTCTCTCTCTATCTTACTCTTCCATCTCTCTCTCTCTCTCTCTCTCTCTCTCTCTCTCTCTCTCGCTCTGTATATCTGGTGGACGAAGCGTTCCCACAGCAGCCATGTCCATAAACCTGCCATTATGCTACTTATGAAACACCTGTATAATGGGCCAATACACGCCCCATTAAGTTTACATCCAGACCTGCGGTGTATTGTGAATTAGAGCCATGTTGTCAACGCCTGTCAATGTAGTCTCTGTGTAGTTATTGAGAAGAGAATGCTTCACTTTATTGCCCTTGTTGTTGAGATAGAAATAGAGAGAGAGAGGGGGGGAGATAACTGGAGACAGTGAGAGGGGGGAGATAGCTGGAGACAGTGAGAGGGAGTTATGGAGATAAGAAAGAAGGAGAGAGGCAGACAGAGGGCCGGAAAGAAAGGGAGAGGGAAGGCGGAAAGAGAGAGAGAGAGAGAGAGAGAGAGAGAGAGAGAGAGAGAGAGAGAGAGAGTGAGAGAGAGAGAGAGAAAGATAGAGAGATAGACAGAGAGGGGGGCGTAGAGAGAACAAAGATGACATAAGGAAAAGGAGATAGAGAGTGATATATAAATCATAATGCGTTGTCCATATCTCTAAAGAGTAACAACTGTTTATTACAATGACCAACAGAGATTATAGTACACAAACAGACTTCATTTTCTCAGATTTAGAAGGTCTCTCTTTTCTAGATTACGAAACCATCTAACTATGAGCAGGGCTGATCGCCCAGATTGTAAAGGTGGGCCTCTATTCGTTGTTTCTATCCCACCTAGCAGTCGGCCATATCAAACCAGTGTTCACACTTCACAGAAGGGCGAGCGGCCTTGAGTACTTAGTCCTGTACTTTTTGCGATGGGAACCTACTGTTAAAGATAGCACGTATATATAGCTCTCTCTCTCCATAAATGTGGGGGGCGCGGTGGCCCTGGAGTAGAACATCGGCTTCCGACGCAAAAGGTTCGGGTTCGATTTCGCTTCCTACTGGTTGAGTCGGCGTCAGTATAATGTTACCGGCTGAGACAAGAGTCAAGGCATGCCCGCCCTGTCTCATGTGAGGCAGCACATAAAATTGTCAGATGTCAGTCTTGGGGCCCGGCCACAATATAGCCTTTATAGTGCTGATGTTGGACGTTAAACCAACTCAACTCAACTCTCTATAAGTCTAATAAAACCTTCACACTCTGTGGTAAAACACCCGGCGAGTTAACGTGAACATGCTCATTCGACACAGTAGCTAGCAGAGATAATTGGTTCATGGATTAGTCTTGTGTTTTTTTTGGTTACTGCCGTATCACCTAGCACTAGATGTACGAAAGTAGTACATTGTAGTTGACTCAACCTGATGCGGGCAATAAACAACGGGTCGGTTCTCTGGATCAGTTGGCACCGTCAGGTTACAATGTCATATATATACTGATACAGAGTACTGTGTGGTGTTCTGTCGCTGTACAAAAAAAGGCAAAGAGAGGAAGGGAGGGAGGAAAAGAGATATTTAGAGAGAGAGAGAGAGAGAGAGAGAGAGAGAGAGAGATAGAGAAAGAGTGAGACGGAGATATATAGATATACACACAAAGAGAGAGAGAGCGAGAGAGAGGGAGAGACGACAGAAACTGGGAGACAAAATCAGTAATGTTATGAATTTACTTCAGCATGTAAATATTGACCTCAACTCTTACACAATCTTATGCTATTATAGTTCTTTCGTTGGCAAAAATAAGATACCGCGAACACACTCCAGTAATGTTGTCTCGCTAACTACGAACTCCAATTGAACCACAACACAACTATGACGTCCTAAACCTCGACCCGAGAAGAAGAATGGAACCCGCAGTTCAAAGTCTCGCTGCGTGTATTCTACTCTCAATAGAAAGTCTACTAAAACAGGAGATTAGTCAAGTCCACACAAAGCTCTGTTAGAGAATAGCACCTCGCATCTACATTAAGCTCAATGCAAAGAGAGAGAAATCTTATGCTAAACGTAATGCAAAGAGAGAGAAATCTCTCATTAAGCCCCATGCAAACAGAATTCATCTGGAATTCAAAGCAAAGCCGCTTTGCACTGAAACAAAGGAAACAAACAGAGAACAGATCCTCTAAAAAAAACGACAAAGAAAATGAAAACAACACAATGGTCAACACAGCTATGAAAAGAAAGCAATAGATTACCACAAGGGTGACACTTTCTCTTTGTGTCTCGGACACCTAAGACATTGTATCAAACCGCAATGCTACTGGCGCGTTATTCTCTTAACAATAATGCCGTGTGTATAGTTTATGTGACCAGTCAGTGGTTGAGTGAATGTGCTGGTTTCTTAGCATACACGTTTAGCAGCAAGGCTATATCGTGTACGGGTCGCAGGATTAACGTCTGGCAATTTTACGTGCTGCTGCGCGGAGACCAGGGGGATACAAAGACTCGTGTGTGAGCCGGTCACAAAATACTGACACCGATCCAACCACTATGTAAAAATACATTTTGTCATAACGTGGCTTTCGAACGCAGGTCCTGCTGACTGGTAAACCAACGCTCTACCAATCATACCATTTTAAACTCATATAGTTGTAGGTCTATACGTTTTACAACATTCAAAATCAACGACAGAATGACACAAAACCTGGTCCTAAAAGACCCAAAGTCACGTTAGTGATGGCCACAGGTGGCTCGACTCCTGCGAAGATAATCAACATCCAAAAGCAACAATCTGGTAAAGGAACCTCTGAAGAGAAAAACACACAACAACAGAATAATTGCCCAAGGCAACACTGGAATGCGCAGCAACAATTTACCCCAAATTGATTCGCGTGATTTAACAAGGACAGTGTGCACCTGTCACAAGGCTGGGTACATTGCATGGGTACGATGGACAGTTTGTCACGGTTGTTTAACTCGGTGTCACACCCCAGGCGTCTCGAGTCTGGAGTCTGCCAGCCTGGGTACAACTGATTCCATGAATGACCGGGATCTGCTCTGTTTTGTTTTGCTTAATTTGTCAAACGACTTGGGTCATGGACCTTGCACATTGCTAAAGTTGCATCCGTATTCCCAGAAACTGAGCTGAGAGGAATGTTTGGATGTTTTTAGAATGCTTAAGATATCCTTGAGAAATTAATATTCAGTTATTCTATATTTTCAGTCGTATAGGAAATTAAATTAAAGCGTATTCTTTAAAGGGTCGTTTTAACAGTTTAGAAAATACTGGTACATAGGTACTGGTATAGGGTATGCACAATCGTTTAAATAGATCTACAGATACCCCTTTTTTCTCTTTATGCAAAGACAATTTCATAATTATGAGGTGCATTGCGGCACTACATCTAGATCTACACATAATAATTATGTTTGGTCATAGCATACATCTAATATCGGCATATTATAGGCTAATACGTCTCCGCTTCTACCGGAACACGCATCTTGTAAGCTAAGAAATCATAATCATGCAATATTCACAGCCGAATGTTCCAGACCGACAATCAAAGAAGTCCGTCCAAGTACCTGCAAGGCACTACACATAGCATTGCATCGCCCAGCACATAGCATTAGCAGAGTATACTTGAGCATATGGCAATTGGCATGGCATGTATGGCCGTCGTCGCCATACCAAAGAGACTCCAAAACAAACACTGGCGTCATCTCGGCATGGCGGCATATTAGGATATTTCTTGAGACCTTGGAGAGAGCAGGGAGAGAGAGAGAGAGAGAGAGAGAGAGAGAGAGAGAGAGAGAGAGAGAGAGAGAGAGAGAGAGAGGAGAGAGAGAGAGAGAGAGAGAGAGAGAGAGAGAGAGAGAGAGAGAGAGAGAGAGAGAGAGAGAGAGGGAGAGAGAGAGAGAGAGAGATTGGCGAAGAGGAAAAGAGAAAGCGATAAAGGGCTCTCTGCGACCAAAGCCATCACCATTAGGACTTACAGCGCTTGACGAACGCGACCTGCCATCTGACACCTGTATTGTAAGTGCAACCTCGTGGTACCATGCAATCTAACTGTTATGTCTTAAGCTAAAGGCGAGTAGTAAGCTTATCAGCAACAACAGCGTTGTACTTCCCGCCCCAGTTGGTGACGGTCAGTTTAATCAGGTGAGTGCTGTGGACACACACACATGAGGAGGTTTGGAGGTGTCGGAGAATACAAGCCTTGAGATCCACACTGTGCTAACTGGTGACTTAATTACGCCCTTCAGGCATGCCCCTGGGTTATGGTGGCTCATTGGCTCTTGGCTCTGGAAGTCTAGGATAGTGCATAGATATATAACTGTTATATACATCTATGGCATAGAGCTACAAGTGTATGCTGGTGGTGCACATTCCATCCCGTATCTATCATCTGCGTGTTTGCCATGGGTTCCATTAACGCAAGATCTCGAATGTTGTGGATACAGTGAGACGTAGGGGGGCGTAGGAAAGTGGCGGAGGAGTTCCGGTGAAGACCTATAAGACAAGTGTATGGTTTCGCATTTTCCACCTAACCAAGAAAATGTAAGCCAAGGCCTACCTATCACCACTCTAACACGGAGACCAAGGTATTTTTTCGCCTTGCCAAGTGACGTATTTACTACAATATGGAATCCTAATTAGACTACGAAATGTTCCAACTGGAGATCGAAACCTCAGATCGCTTGTGGCCCAGTAGGTTGGCTGTAGGTGAGCTATAATGGAAACTCGCTCTCTCTCTCTCTCTCTCTCTCTCTCTCTCTCTCTCTTCTCTCTCTCTCTCTCTCTCTCTCTCTCTCTCTCTCTCTCTCTCTCTCTCTCTCTCTCTCTCTCTTCTCTCTCTCTCTCTCTCTCTCTCTCTCTCTCTCTCTCTTTTCAATCCACATATGAAATGGGACTCTAATATATGTCCCTGTATCTGTCCCTGTCTCTATCTCTCCCTCTCTGTCTTCCATTCCCTCTACTTATAACACGTCTCCCAAGTTATCTGTAGGTACCCTTCGCGTCGGCCCGCCAAACGCGGCTAAAGCAAACAGTGACAATTTATACTAGTTAAGAAGTGTCGGGATATTCATTTAGACAGCTAGTGAGCTAGCACCAGGCGCGTTACATCAACGCCACCAGGGCCTGTATTAAGTAGGTTCAGGAATGTCGGCACACATCAAAGGGACGCCGGACCAGGTGAAGTCTTAACTTCTCTTTTGAGACCCGTTAGTGTTAGAGCCGCCAACCTCAGCAGCCCAATAAGTGCGTGTTGAAACGCATGGGGCACAGCGTAACAATTACACCAACTACAGGGCTAGTTATATGCTATGTAACAAATGATACACTATTATTATTATTATTATTATTATTATTATTATTATTATTATTATTATTATTATTATTATAACAAACGATACAATTTCATGTCCCCAATACAAATAAGAATGATGGCACATACGTATTTTTCGTGTATGTTTGGTAGCTAACTGCCCTGCGGTCAAGGGAGACACACCAGGTGTGGTTTGATAGGTCAAGGAAACACACTGACCAGCCGGAGAAGGGAATGTGGACTTAGTATTCCTCCAACACAAGGCGACTTCCCGACTCGTGTCACAATATTATGACAGTATCGAGATTCTATCATAACAACGTGCATTGTGGGGAATGGTGTAGGGAGTAACAGAAGCCGGGGAAGAGAATAATTTGTGTTCTGTGTATCCTTTTCCTAAATACACGTACGCCCTTCAGACTTGTGCCACAATGTTGTGACAGTCTACAGTCTAGAAGTCCGATCATAACACGTTGCCTTGAGCGGGAACAGTAGCCAAGCGGGGAGCAGTCTTGGACATAATCAGTGGACAGGAGGTGGAAATCAAAGACAATCTCGGAGGAAAGATAGGACCCCCCCCCCTCTAAAAGTCTCTAAAAGAGCTTTTAGAGTGTGGGGCTGTCTACAGAAAAGAAATAAAACCTAGTTACCTTGAAAAAAGTGAGCATAATTGTCTACAAGAAAAGACGCGACTACCGGGGAAGAAAACGGATGAGTTTGTCGAAAGAAACTCAGCAGGTCTCTCGGTCTTAATAGAAGCGACTGGTGTGTAACTGGTTGTCAAATCAAGACCAGTTCTTTGAGGGATCACCTCAACACACCAAAACAACAACAACAACAACAACTACAGCAACAACAGCAACAGCCTAGAATAGAAAACCTGGTCGAGCTTTGTGGAGGCTGGACCTTTATAGAAACTATAGAAAGAACTATATTATAGAATTAATAAGATCTCTTTAAGAAAACAGGCACACACACTAATTATGAAGAAAGAATGTAATAATCTAAACCGCTTTCAAAAACGTGAGAGCAAGGGAGAGAGAGTGGGGAGGGAGAGAGGGAGAGGGATTGGGAAAGAATGGGCTAGAGAGTGGGAGAGAGAGACATAAAGAAAGAAAAAGGGAAAGAGATAGAGAGAGAAAGAGAAAAGAAAAGAGAGAGAGAGAGAGAGAGTGAGAGAGAGAGAGAGAGAGAGAGAGAGAGAGAGAGAGAGAGAGAGAGAGAGAGAGAGAGAGAGAGAGAGAGAGAGAGAGAGGGGGGGGGGGAGAGAGGGAGAGAGGGAGAAAGAGAGATTGGGGGGGGAGGGGGGAGAGATAGGTAGAGAGGGATGAGGAGAGAGTAGGAGAGAGGGAGAAAAAGACAGAAAGAGAGACTGAAAAGGATAGAGAGAGAAAGAGAAAAGAAAAGAAAGACAGAAAGAAAGAAAGAAAGAAAGAAAGAGTGAGAGTGAGAGAGGGAGAGAAACGCATCCAAACCAGACAGATAAGACAAGAAGACCCCACCGCTAACGCTCTTGAAGTGCCCCTCATTACCAGCCATGCTGGAGTAATCTTACTACGTGTCTGTATGTTAACCACTAACCCCGCGTCACCAATCTGTCAGACGGGCATCTAACTTACAGGGCCGGGGCGCAATTCTTTGAGACGTGGACTCGGGACTCAATGTCTCTACAGCGCAACATCTCCTAAGTCTGAAGAAGTTGAGAGGCATCCTGGTGCATACATGTACATAAAGCTGTTTCCATATACAGATGTATCTTATATCTAGACGTTTTCGGGATTCCCATATTTCTTCGATATCGCTCATTAAGTTTAGTGTAATAAAAGAACACCAAAAAATGTAACTCAACATTTTAGGAATAACAGGAATAAATGATAGTTAAGCAAACAAACAAACTAGGTACACATTTTTTTAATGAAGTGCAAATGAAACAACCAACACACCTGATCAGAAATATTAAGGATACGGATTTTTTTTCTTACATTATCTTTTGAAAAAACATGAAAGTGTAGATCTACCTCACCGGGCAAACTACTTAAAACAACATTCACAAAAATACATGTTCAAAATAACATCCGAACAGGAATAATAGTCAAACAAACTGGGCCCAAGGATTTACGCAGTGAAAGACCCAAACACCCACTACAGAATACAGATTTTTAAACTTTGAATAGATAAGATGAAGTCTTAGAATTATAACAAACCCACCTTCTCCAAATTTTCGATGCGTTGCCGCAGCAACCGGTTTTCAGTGCGAAGTCTCTGAGGAAGAGAAATTGTCGAACAAAAAAAAAGTTAGTTTTGGTTTGTAATATTAGGAGAATGGCTTTCACAAATTGAATTAATAAATATAGAATTATAACAATAAAGAGTGCAGTTCTATACAAAATGACCATTAAGAAAAGAAGAAAAAAACATGAAAATGAAAGCAGAAACATAAGTTTCGTTTCAAAAGATCTAGTAATATTATTTTGACAAAAAGATGTGGAAAAGGGTACTGTAACGTAGAGGTTACAAAAAAACAAAATATATATATACAAAGAGAAAGAGAAAGGGAGAGACATGCAAGGAGATATAAAGATGAAGAGTGAGGTAGGTTATCAAGCACACAGACAGAAAGACAGGCAGGAGTTAGTGAGGGACCGCGTTTGATAACCAGCTTGATGGGTGTCAGTGGGTCATAGCGGCACTGAGTCACTTCAGTTCAAGGTATCCATGCACTTGTCTTTTTTTCTTTGTCCAACCTAAACAATATATCATTATGCATACGGGTCCCGATAATTTCCGTATGCTCTTTCACATACACGCATAATAATGGCGGCGATACCATGACTTCTGTCTCAGTTCTTCAAATTATACTGACACCAATTGAAGGCATCGAACGGGCGAATGTTCTGTTGTGTTGTTGCTTAGCGTCCAACGTCAGCACTATATAGGCTATATTGTGGACGGGCCCCAAGACGGACGTCTGACAATTATATGTGCTGCCACACACAAGACAGGGCGGGGATACCATGACTCCTGTCTCAGCCAGTCACATTATATTTGGGTACATGGACTTGGGACTTAATGCCCCTACAGCTCAACATCTCCCAAGTCTGAAGTTGAGAGGCATCTTATACACTAGTGCATGAAGCTGTTTCCATACACAAATTTATCTTATATATAGAAGTTTTCCGGAATCCCATATATTCTCTTTGATATCGCTCATTTTGTAGAAGAATGTTAATGTAAATGAGACCTAAGATGCTCCGGCTTTGTAATGATCTACAACCCCGACGGGTACTAGTATATATAACTGTCACAGAGACTTAGGGGTGCTGAGTGGCAACTTTGGCTAAAATTTGTGGACAAAAATTCAATTGAATTTGATGTATAAGGGAAACTGAATAGGATATAATCTGGTCTTGAGCTTTATGTAGTAGGAGGGTTGTTTTGGTTTGTTAATGGGTTTGTTCATTTGTTTGGAAAGGGGAGGGGATGGAGGGGGTGGGGGGCAAAAGTGGTTTAAAGTTGTGTTGCGAAATCAACACTTGTGTAACGATGAATGAAAGTATTATAGCCCACCATATTCCCACCCACGCGGTGAGAATCCATTTTAAGTTAAAAATCCAACGCATATCTTTATGATATGAACATTGGTTCTACCACTTCAAACGGTCCGAATAAGTGGTCCATTAGCTACAATATAGTACACATTTTCATGTATTTCGAAATCCATCAAAATATTTCCTTTCATCATACTGAAGCCAGTTAGTACACCGTATACTGTGCATTGTGGTTACACCATGG
Organism: Elysia chlorotica; assembly: GCA_003991915.1. Classification (NCBI taxonomy): domain Eukaryota; kingdom Metazoa; phylum Mollusca; class Gastropoda; family Plakobranchidae; genus Elysia; species Elysia chlorotica. Next base: position 452,376 of record RQTK01000016.1, on the reverse strand, counting down.
TAAATCAGATAAAAGCTTTTAATAGGTTTGTATCGATCTGTATAGAGAGCGACAGTTGAGAGATGAGGAGAGAGATAGGGGGGTGACACAGAGAGGGGGGGACACAGAGATGGCAAAAGAGAGAGATAAAGACAGAGAAGAGAAATATCACTAATTCAATACTCGTGTAATGATTAATACACAATTGACAAAATGTTCTGATATACAGACTAGTCTTTACATTTAAAAGGGCTTCAATTTTTCATCATTGTTTAGTCAATATAGATTTCATTGTATTTCGAAATATAATTTGATCCATCTACATTTCCGTTAATAAATACTTCTATACACCAAATTGAACTCATGATCTAGAAGAGGTTAATAGGTTTATATCGACCTTTGTATAGAATAACAGGTGAGTTATGTGGGGAAGAATTGGGGGGGGGGGGGCGGAGAGGTAAGAAGGAGAGAGACAGAGAGAGACAGAGAGAGAGAGAGACAGAGACAGAGAGAGAGAGACGGGTTGGGGGAAGAGAGTTGGATATAGGGGACAGAGAGATCAGGCTATGATGTAAAGGACAGCACACACCGTAAAAGGCTGTTTTGGTAGGAGGGGGGATACTGGGTTAGGAGAAAGAAAAATAGAAAAATTTGCTAGACGAAACAGCAGTGTATATTACATGTACCATTTCTCATCATCAAATACTTGAGGTCATCGACCCGACCAGTAACCAGATCTAGATCAGTCATGCAAGTCAGATGCAACGTGCAAGTACTGAACACAAATAAGCAACAACAACAAAACAAAAAACAAAAAAACCCACCTATGCTATACATTGCAGCGGTTATCCACATCATGGGTGTTGTCACGTTAAAATACAAATGAATCTTCATGGTATCCCCGCCCTGTCTCGTGTGTGGCAGCACATAAAATTGTCAGACGTCCGTCTTGGGGCCCGTCCACAATATAGCCTATATAGTGCTGATGTTGGACGTTAAACTACGTTAAACCAACCCAACCCCAACCCCCAACCTCCACTTTCTATTCAAAACAGACAAGTGATGAGTGAGGCATGTGGCTGCGCATCATGACTAACCAATCAACAGTGATCATATTTACATCAGCTATACAAGCCCGGTACACTCGTGTACAATTTACCTACATACATAAATTAAATTTTTATTGAAATCAATAGTAACCAGATATTGAGATCTAAATTTGATATCATGTACTACTGAAAAATCACATCACCGTCACCATCATCATCATCATCATCATCATAATCATCATCATCGTCATCATCATCATCATCCTCATCATCATCATCATCATCATCATCATCATCATCGTCATCACCACTAACAACAGCACAACTGTCATAGCTGTTATTAATTAACTGCCTAAACTGGCGATATTAGGGTTATAAGCCAATTTTAGACAACGATGAAAAGAGACGCCACTAGACGGCACATCATGACAACTCAATCAACATCAGCCTAATCAGTCCTAGATCAGCTTTGTACGTCTGACACATGGACATGTACCGTATATACAAAACCTGTCAAGATTTTAACTCACTGCGTGCTGTTTCAAAAAGCTAAAAAGATACATTATTATTATACAGGATAATTATTATGCACGTGCAGCGATCACTTAACGCAATTAAAATTTACCATTAGGAGAGTACACTATTACACTGACCCAGATCTATGACTGGCACATAAAATGTAGATAAGGTAATCAAATCTAAAAAAATATATATATATATATATATACCCCTTTCGCCGCGTGTTGTTAAAAAGATCTCAGCTAATAATTCCCTGATACAATTCCCTGATACACAAATGTATGATGCGCACGACCACAAAGCCCTAGATCTAGGTTGGTTGGTTGGTTGGGTTGGATTAACGTCCAACAGCAGCACTATGTAGGCTATTATTGTTCCTAGATCTAGGACTCATATTAAAAATGCCAATGTACTCAATTAAAGAATCTATGCAAGACATCATTCACCGCGAGTTATTAAAAGCCCGCAGCTGGTGATTATACTTATGATATAAAAATGTATTACATGTTCGTGAACTGATTGCTATCGGAGACTCAACTATATCGACAAAAGCATAACACTGTCCTTGATCATTTAACGTGTGCGTGAGTCACTCTTACATGGTTCAAAAATAAAATAGAAATTAATGAACTTGTGTTAATTGTCATAAGATCTTGAACACACCGCTTAAATGTTCGTGGTTGCATACACTACAGGGCTGATGTATACATCTCTCCCTCCCTCCCTCCCCCTCACTCTCTGTCTCTGTCTGTCTGTCTGTCTGTCTGTCTGTCTGTACAGGCACACCACACCTGATCCTGACATCCACACCATCGTCACGGTATGCGATTCTCGGTAGAAACGGTCAACAGACCCAGAAATGTGTCAAGCCTGGCGCAGTAGACTAACGTTGATGTAGATCTAGTGCGCTGGTTGGTTCAGGTTTCTTCGTTCGTTACCGCTTCAAGGAAACGTGAACTGCATCGGTACAGAATGATTAAATGTTCGTGGTTGCATACACTACAGGGCTGATGTATACATCTCTCCCTCCCTCCCTCCCCCTCACTCTCTCTCTCTCTCTGTCTGTCTTCTGTCTGTCTGTCTGTCTGTCTGTCTGTCTGTCTGTCTGTCTGTCTGTCTGTCTGTCTCTCTCTCTCTCTCTCTCTCTCTCTCTCTCTCTCTCTCTCTCTCTCTCTCTCTCTCTCTCTCTCTCTCTCTCGTCTCTCATCTATTCATGTATATTCTGTTGTTTTCTTTGATCGCTTCACGCAACTAATCATTAACAACTAGCTTTATGATACTTGTACACCAACACCCGTCCAAAGGATTTTTGTGCTAGGGTACTATACTGTATAATGTAGATATCTATCCTATGTGTAGAAATGGGAACACCCGTCAACGTTGCAAGCTCACACCACTAATCCGGGGGATCCCCCTCCCCCGCAAAATGATCAAATATTTTTACAATCTATAATATAAATGTGAAACCATAATCCATCGGCACAGATTCAAACATACACCGCTTTATCAAAAATATCCATGATCACAACAACAACAAAAAAAAACCCCAACAGAAACAAACACTTTGGCATTCTATAAATTATATATATATAGATCAGAATATGATCCAGATGAAGTCCTACGTTGAGGTCCAGCAGATCTCCACACACACATATCCAGTCTGTAGAGATGGACAAACCGTGATCTAACACTGCCGAGAAAGCTGCGCGTCTGCACCATTAGATCTAGATACATTGTACGAGTATATCCGATTGTTGTTTTTTTTTACTCTCGTTGAAATTAAAAACCTTTTCGCTTAGACATAAAAAAAAAAAAAAATGAAACTCCAAGTAATTATGAACTATATCTAGATTCAGATGACATTGGGCAGAGTTAAGAGAGTATCCAGAATTGAGTCATCACGTTGAGCTCTAGGTCCGCCCAGTGAAGATGGAAGAAACACCTTGAATTAACTTCCGACACCATTATATACACGAAGTCGCCAAGGTAAATAATAAAAAATTCAAAACACAAGTCGCCAAGGTAAATAATAAAAAATTCAAAACACGATTGAATTACTATGCAACTCCATACAGTAATGATACAGGTCTAGATCTGAGCTATAACACGTCCGCTCAACTTAGTTTAACTGCCTGAACCATTCATTATACATCCGGGATTACCGAGATATAGCAGACCAAACAAACAAAAAATTACGCGAAAAAAAACAACAGTACAACTCCATAGAATTCTGACATTGATTGAGATCGAGATGACATCATGATCCAGAATAGAGTCCGATGCACGATCTCCGGAGGCTGAGATAAGTATTCGTCCGTTCTCTCTATTGATAAACGCACAGTGAGTTAAATGCTTGCACCGTCAGATCTACGGGGCCACCGAGATTATAAAAGACCAAACACGATGACAATGCCACTCCATGAATTATTATGTATATGTTATTATTATCTAAATGTAGGTGGCACTGAAACCCACTATGGGAACTCCGTCTTTAGCGCATACGTCCGCACTGTCGCCTGTCGCGATGAAACTCCGAATTGGCTGGTACAGGTACATGTATAACTGGCGGTGCCTGGGAATGCACAGGCACACCACACCTGATCCTGACATCCACACCATCGTCACGGTATGCGATTCTCGGTAGAAACAGACCCAGAAATGTCTCACGCCTGCCGCAGTAGACTAACGTTAATGTAGATCTAGTGCGCTGGTTGGTTCAGGTTTCTTCGTTCGTTACCGCTTCAAGGAAACGTGAACTGCATCGGTACAGAATGATGTTAAAACATATTGCGCATAGTGAAACAATAATGCAAAGCCAACCACATCTGGCCCTGATATCTACACCATCGTCACGGTATGTGATCTGTAGGCCTAGGTAGAAACGGACCTGGAAATGTGTCAGGCTAATGTCGAATCTAGGGTCAGAAGTACTACAATTTCTACCTGTATTGTCTAAAATAACACAACGAAAAATTACGGAAAAGACAGTCGGTCACTTAGGGCATGTAGTGGACGAGTGTGTTCACTCTTGACCATAGAGATATTCCTATTGACAAACGCAATTATGGTCTGCTTCTTGCACGAGGCCGTCACATTGAAAATCCCACACATTTCACTCGCGGATGAGGTTTAGAAAGTTCAAGGTAAACATTTTCACAGCAAAGCACTGGTATAGTAGAAATGGAACCACAAAACTAGCGGGGTTCCCCCCCTTTTTTTTTAGTCCTTACCGCACTGATCCAAGAACAATATAACTATGAATCGTAAGTACAATGTTGTTGTAATCTTACGGCACGTCCTAAGATATGAGAATAAGAAAGTTTACGGCGAGCATTACGTGCCACTAGAACTGCCACGTTGTACTTACGGCACTAGATGTAACTGAATGCCGAGAGTAACTCAGAGTACATGTACTAGTCGAGAGTACTAAGCAACCGATAAAGAACTGGCATTCTTGATAGTAGAGAGTACACACATTGTACTAGAGTAGGGACCGATGAAATTGATATCCATAAAGAAATCCACACAGCATTACCGCCGTCTCTCGGTCCGAATGTAGGTCTAGATCTAGAGGCCAACACGCCAACTGCCGAATTGCTAGATCTATGTTCTAGTTCTATTGACAGACCACGCATGCAAGTATCCTCCGAAAACGTAGGGAGTTGGGATCCAGCAGGTGAAAAACCTGTGGGTCGGCACTACAAGTAAAATTAACTAGCTACTTCTCCGCGATTCTCCCCATCCAAGCAAAGGGCGCAGGAAAAGTTGAGAGCGTGCGAGAAGCGAGTCACTAGCGGCCCTACTTGTCAACAGACTGCTACTGTAATTGAAAAGGTCCTGGGTGGTTGGTTTAGTTAGGGACATTATACCATTTGTCACGGGGCACTTTAGTGCCTCCTGCCTGGTCTGTCCTGTCAGTGATCTCTGTGTCTCCCTTTCTGTATGTCTGCCTCTCTCTCTCCGTCTCTCTTTCTCTCCCTGTCCTTCCCTCTCTCTACTTCTCTGTCTCCGTCTGTATGTCTCTCTCTTCCTTTCCCTACCCTTTCCTCTCTCTCTCCTTTTCTGCCCATGCGAATACTCTCTCTCTCCCCTCTCTCCACCTCTCTCTCTCCCCTCTCTCCACCTCTCTCTCTCTCTGTCTCTCTCTCTCTCTCCCCTCCCCCTCTCCTCTCTCTGTCGCCACAGCGTGCAAACAACTCTTGTCAACAGATTGCTACTGTAATTATAACATTGAAGTTTTCAGTAAAACTGTTACTGTCACTGTAGATCTATGTATCAAGACCATGGAGTACTTAATATAGTAAGCTATGATCAAGACCCTTTTCACTTTCACCCAAGTTTGAGTGGACACTTCGCGGACAGTATCAGCGGAATTAGGGAAGAAAACGGTCATATTCCCAAGTACCCCCCTTCCCCCAAATTTGCCAACCAATTTATACTGTAATAGCAAAGTGTTGGGCGGTTTGGTTAGGACTGACACTGTCGTAGGGTTGTATCAGGACGCTTCACTTTCAACCAGGTTGGAGTGTTTGACTTTGAGAACAGTTAGCAGTTG
>RQTK01000016.1:429709-433115 GCA_003991915.1 Elysia chlorotica | reverse complement strand
AGAGAGAGAGAGAGAGAGAGAGAGAGAGAGAGAGAGAGAGAGAGCTTGGGACATAGACAGATAGAAAAAAAGACATACGGACAGAGAGAGAGAGACTAGTTTCACAAGTGGTTCAACTCACCTTGAGAAACGCCGGTCTTTTCTTGACCGTGTCAAAATCGTTGATGATCCTGCCCCAGATCTCCCATAGAGTTTCGCTCTGACCTGCACACAGAGAAATTCACGTTTGTTTAAATTGGCCACTTAACCTGTTATAATACAGAAAAAACCTCGATTCATGCAAGAAAAAAAGTCAGCCCTGTGTGAAAATGTGTCAGTCTAACACATGAGCTGCCACAGAAAATTATACGTGCATGTATTTATTTACATCACTGTCTCTCTGTCTCTCTCTCTCTCTCTGTTTCTGTCTGTCTGTCTGTCTCTCTCTCATTCTCTCTCATTCTCTCTCTATCTCTCTCACTCTCTCCCTCTATCTCTCTCTCTATCTCTCTCTCTCTCTTCCTATCTCTCTCCCTCTCCCCTCCCCTTCTCTCCCCACTTTGGTCCTATAATATATTTTCATTGTCTTTGCCACGTAGAATCAGCTGACACCAACTCTGTTCACCTTGCTAAGGCACGATAAACAGTAATTCTTCAGCATTCGGACATTACCTCAACTGTCTGACTAGAATGGCGCCAGCCAATACTTCATCTTAAAGGGATAGAATATTACAGTGAAAAAAGTAGCGCAGAGCAAAAAACGAGCGAAGAAACAAAAGGGAAAGACAAGTTGCATGCAGGTCAAATTAATGAAAGGTACCCCCACCAAACAAAGAAAAATATTATTAAAGACGGTGCTTGAGACAAACAGATGCTTTCAAAAGAAAGATCTCGACCAAAATAACAAATAGGAATAGAAAGCAACAAAAGGTAGCATTGTTATAAAGATAAACGCGTACACTAAAATAAACTAAAGCACTCCGCCCCTTTTCTTTATAATCATTAAACTGATAAGGGCGAACAGTTAGCCTGTATTTAAACATAAACCTCTGGTGTTTTTCACCCCACCTTACAAAATCAACCCGGAGAATCCTTTCCATGTTTAAATGAAATTCCTTTTGAAATTTCAAGATAAACTTAATCAGTAGTTACATCAACAGACAATGCGAAGAAATCTGACTCACTACGCCTAGCTATAGCCGCAAAAGAAGCGACATTTAACAAAGTATTATCCAAAGAGTCCCGAGAGTGAACAAGGTCTATGTTTTGTGACCAGCTGAGTCTAGGTCTCCCCTGCATACATTGAAAATAATTTAAAACCTTCCCCGTCTCTCAGCGTGCTTTAAGATTTATCATTCCTTCAGACATCAGAGGTTGTTAAGACAATAAACTCAAGACCGCTTCACATAAAGCAGCATGTGGCCTACTTTTATAGAGAAAATAAATCATTATGCACTTTCTTTGTTATAGAAGAAACAAACAAAAACCAGTTTTAAAAAGAAGCAGCACAAACAGGTGATTCGAGGCTTCATAAGTCGGTGATGGGACAAAAACTGTGTTGTATATGGGCCTTGAGAGGGTGGAAATGATCATACGCTTGCAGTGAAATGGCCCTAATGGTGGGTGCAGGGTTAACTTCAATGTTATTTCTTGCACATAAATCTGTCAAAGTGGTCATTAAACTAAAACAAGGTATACATAAAACATATGAACCCGACACCTCTTTGTGAAAAGCATCTTTTTCCAAAATTGAAATATTGATGGCTGAAAGATCGGGTGGACATACTATTAAAGAAAAAAAAATCCAATAAATAAAACACAATAGGTAAAGTTTAAAAAAAGATTACAGTGCGAAACTCCAGTTGACAAATTATTTTCAATTTTGCCATTTTTCTCCATGACCCTTAGCTATAAAAGTCAAAAGAGTAAAAATAAGATATGATAAGAGAAATCTTTATCTAAACCGAAGTAATTGGTCAAGGCGTAAGGCAAGTTATTATTTTTTTTATTATTGAAAATCAAACAAACAACCAATACAGCTGCAGGCATCATAGCCCAAAGTGATTGTGTAAATAAAAAGAAGGGGGTACAGTGTGTCATCAAAGGGACCGTAAGAAATTGCGAAATTTACAAAGGCAGCACAGCTTAAAATGATTGTGTAACTAGAAGGAAGCTAAGGCAAAAGGTGCCGTTCAAGACGACAATAACAAAATGTAAAAAAATTTAAAAATCCATCCCAGGAGGCAGCATGGCCAAAAATAACGGTGTGGATAAGAAAGTGAAGTACAATGCATATCCCTCCAGGCAACAGAATCAGATGGTGAGACAACATACAAAGGCGGCAGCCTAGCCCACAAATAATAGTCGTGTGGACAATAATACATTCGATAAAACCGGAGCAGTAGACATGCGCGGTAAAGACCTAGAGAATTCCAGCAACTCCAAATTTATTCCTCTTTTCATCGAAAAAGGAACATTTTTGAGTGGCTACATTTTTTAGGCATTTACTGAGAATGTCTAGTTTCCGGATCTGACTGTGTCATGGGTAAGGAAGTAAAGAACCCTTCAAGTCGGCAGAAATGATAAGAAGAACAAAAGTGAAGTATTCATCAACTGGTTACCACACAAACCGCCGCCATGGCCGCTGGTGAGCGCGTCCCACAGTATGGCGATGTTCTGAGGCGGGCTGGGCACTTTCCTGAAGAGCAGGTCCGAAATGGACGGGGAAATCGGCCTCACAGTGGCCTGCGCGCCTCTACTGCCGCCACTCCCGAAAGAACCTTTGCGCGCGGGGGTTTCCCGCCCGGAGCCGTGGTAAAAATAGCCCCCACCGCCAGCAGCGGGGATCTCCGCACCCCCGACGTTCTGCGAAGAGCCGGCTCGGCGCAGTCCGTGAGGAATCGGGCGCAAGAGTTGAGGCGGAGAGTAGTTTTCCGGAGCGGGCCGACAAGTTGAAGTTTTCCCGCCGTGTCGCGGGGATGGCGGAAGGACTCTCGCAGGGTCTGACGCGGAGCGCGCGTTTTTGCGGCTGTCTAGGGAGGCGCTCCGATGTTGGGTCGTGTGACGCGGTCTTATCGCCGGGTTGGCGGCGGGCGGGGGGCGGCGGGGCTGGGGTTGGTGTTGGTGTTGGTCGTGATGATGTTGTTGGAGGTGGCGTAGATGGTTGAGATGGTGGTGCTGGTGGCGGTGGAGGTGGTTGTGGTGGTTGGGCGCGAACATGTGATTGTAGTCAACGCCTTCCACTGTGACTGTAATTCGTTCTGCATTGAGGTCGATCCGTCATAAGCAAGGGACATAGATGGATGGATAGATGGTTGAATGGATAGATAGATAGTAAGATTGATAGATAGACAGACAGACAGGCAGGCAGGCAGACAAACAGATAGATAAATAGATAGACTAACAGACATAGAAACAAATAGACAGA
>RQTK01000016.1:419709-424709 GCA_003991915.1 Elysia chlorotica | reverse complement strand
AAAATCAAACGGAAAAGCTTTTCGCCAGGACACAAAATGACACGTTCAACTACAAGCCATATACGAACATTAACTAAAATAACAGTGGTCTTTGAGAACAATCTCTGCTTTACCACAGAAAGCAAAAAGTATTGGTAAGATAAGCCGCTATGAACCATACTTTCTAGATTCTAAGGAGAGACAAACTTCCAAACCAAAGAAAGACAAGAAACCAAAAAAAAAAAAGAAAAAAAAAGAACCCCAAAACAAGAGGATGTGCTACGGTCAGAACCCTGAATAAACACATCATTTTTATAGCGTCAACAATATCAAGTTCGGCTATTTCCTTAAACATGCTGCTGTGTCCGGTTTTGAAATATACCACACAAGGGCAGCGAGGGTGTGTGAGAAAGAGAGAGAGAGAGAGAGAGAGAGAGAGAGAGAGAGAGAGACAGACAGACAGAGAGACAGAGAGACAGAAAGGAGAGGGAATGAGAGACATGAGAAAGAAAGAGAGACAGAGAGGAAAAAGATAGAGAATAAAAGGGCCATAAAAATAATGAGAGAGAAGGTAGATTGAAAAAAATACAAAATGAGACAGAGAGAGAGAGATGGAGGCGGAGGGCAGACAAGACTGCGGTACTGGTAGAGTAAAAAAATAAGAGAGAGAGAGAGAGAGAGAGAGAGAGAGAGAGAGAGAGAGAGAGAGAAAGAAAGAAAGTAAAATATATGATGAATCGGGGATTGATAGATGGGACAAAAGCAGAGAGACAAAGACGTTTATTAGAATCACAAGATATTTAAAAAAAAAGACAAAACAAAACAAAAACAACCCGGTGGTAACAGATTTCCAAGCAACAAAGGGAAATAACCATCTCTTCCTGCAAGGTCCGTACCGTCTTGGTGGGCGGAACCGCCGAGGTGAAAGAGGTCAAGTCAGAGGTCATAGGCTACAGTCACGTTTTGGTTGACATCTTAGATCGATTACATTATAACAGAGTTAGTTCTGTTGCTAATCATCTTACAGTGCATTATACCGTGTTTGTTTTTCTAACACGATTTTTATTTTTTCTTAATAAGTACATATCGTGGGTTTAGCGAGGTTATCAGCTTTGTGACAATTTTTGTACTCTTGCCGTTTTTGTTTAGTTGTTTTGCCTAGTATAGTTATCTCAAAATAGCACTAAAAATGTTTAAATTGAACGAACAAAAATGTAAGGAAATGCGCACAACCATACGCCGCTTCTTTTTCATTTTTCTTCATTTTTTTTCTTTCTTTCTTTTTGCTTTTGTTTTAACGTAATGTTGGCAGCTCTTATTGTACAGGACAAAACGGAAAGGAAACTAGATACGAGTATTGAGAATTGTGTAAAATGGTGTTGGTGACGGTAATTATCTCGTCAAACTCTTTGCTCGGGGAAAGAGAAGTTCTGTATTAGTTACACAGTGCAAAAAAGTCTCCAAGAGTCACAGAAATCAAGAAACATTTATATATACATTCTATATATATATACGGTCCGAACCCTGAATAAACACATCATTTTTATAGCGTCAACAATATCAAGTTCGGCTATTTCCTTAAACATGCTGCTGTGTCCGGTTTTGAAATATACCACACAAGGGCAGCGAGGGTGTGTGAGAAAGAGAGAGAGAGAGAGAGAGAGAGAGAGAGAGATGGAGAGAGAGAGAGAGACAGATAGAGAAGGAAAGAGAGAGACAGAGAGATACCCAAAGAGAGAGAGACAGAGAGAGAAAGAGGCAAGCAGACAGTCAGAGAGAGAGAGAGAGACAGAGAGAGAAAGAGAGACAGACAGAAAGGAGAGTAAATGAGAGGTACGTGGAGAAAGAAAGAGACTATTGAAGGAGATTACAGAGAGAAAAAGATAGAGAATACAAGGGCCATAAAAATAATGAGAGAGAGGGTAGATTGAAAAGATACAAAATGAGACAGAGAGAGAGATGTTGCCGGAGGGCAAACAAGAGGGCGGTAGAGTAAAAATTAGGGGATAGGGGGAGAGAGAGAGAGAGAGAGATAGAGAGAGAGAGAGAGAGAGAGAGAACAAAAGAGAGGGAGAAAAATAGAAAGTAAAATATAGGATGAATCGGGGAGTGATAGATGGGACGGAAGCAGAGAGTCAGAGACGTTTATTAGAATCAGAAGACACTTTAAAAAAGACAAAACAAAACAAAAACAAATTTCCAAGCAAGAAAGGGAAAGAACCTCCTCTTCCTGCAAGGTCCGTACCGTCTTGGTGGGCGGAACCGTCGAGGTCAAAGAGGTCAAGTCAGAGGTCATAGGCTACAGTCACGTTTGGGTTGACATCTTAGATCGATTACATTATAACAGAGTTACTAATCATCTTAAAGTGCATTATTCCGTGTGTTTTTTCTAACACGATTTTATTTTTTCTTAATAAGTACATATCGTGGGTTTAGCGAGGTTATCAGCTTTGTGACCATTTTGTACTCTTGTCGTTTTTATTTAGTTGTTTTGTCTAGTATAGTTATCTCAAAAAAGCACTGAAAATGTTTAAATTGAACGAAACAAAAATGTAAGGAAATGCGCACAACCATACGCCGCTTCTTTTTCATTTTTCTTCATTTTTTTCTTTCATTCTTTTTTTTTTTGTCTTGACCTAGTGTTGACAGCTCTTATTGTACAGGACAAAACGGAGAGGAAACTAGATTCGTGTATGAGAGTTGTGTAAAATAGCGTTGGTCACGGCAATTATCTCGTCAAACTCTTTGCTCGGAGAAAGAGAAGTTCTGTATTAGTTACACAGTACAAAACGTCTCCAAGAGTCACAGAACTCAAGAAACATTTATATATACATTCTATATATATATATATATATATAGAATGTTGGAATAATATATGGAGCCTAGCTTCAGTTAAAGCTAAAGATAAAACTCATTGTGAAGGCAAGATCAGATTTCGCTGGCACAGGTCAAACATCTATTTTCAGCGTAATTATCACGCAATCTACAGATTGTTTCTGCTGACGATGCGCCTTGGTTGTCGACAACGTAAAGCATAGCAAAGAAGAAGAGTGAAAAAAAAGTCACCGATGATGGTGTATCTTCAGTGTCAGAAATATTAAATAGAACAAACCAAAACTATCATTGTATGTTGCCTATGTGTTTGGGATGATCAGTCAGATAATCTAGTTAGTTATTGGATCACCACTTCAATACGCTCCTTTGGTCTCCCATTCTACCGCTGTTATTCGCCCACCGAGGTACATACTCGTACAAAGACACAAACAATCCAAACAAAAACAGACAACACACAAACACACACACACACAATAAAACAACAGGGAAAATAGTATAGATGAAGTGGAATGACGCTTAAAGTTAAAAGTTAACATTGCGTATTTGCGTTTCTAAAAATGGTTGAATGGGCCTCAAACCAGCCGAGAGAATGAAGTTAAGTAGAAGGATCCTGGTTAGGTTGAAATAGATCGAAAATGAAGCAGGGAATGCATCATTGTGTTACAGGACAGACGGATCCCTAGTATTGCAACCATAGCTAGAGAGACAAAGGCTATGCAGTTATGTTAGGAAGTAAGGAGGGAAATGGCAATAAAGAAAAATGGATAAAGAAAGAGAGAAATCTATGTATACAGAGAGAAACGGAGAAAGAGACAGACAGGCAGATGGGGAAAAATATGAAGATAAAGAGGCAGAGAGAGAGAGAGGGAGAGAGAGAGAGAGAGAGAGAGAGAGAGAGAGAGAGAGAGAGAGAGAGAGAGAGAGAGAGAGAGAGAGAGAGAGAGAGAGAGAGAGAGAGAGAGAGAGAGAGAGAGAGACACGGAAAGCAGGAAGTAATCTTGTCAAGTCCGGCCACTGGTTACAACTTATCTGTCCACTTCCCTTTAGCCTGGGTTAAAATTGGATAATGTGGTACTGGGATGTTGCAGACAGGAAGTGAAGTAACTTTTTATGTAATATGTAATATTAAATGTCCCCTGTGACCCTCTAAGAAATTCTCGCAGTCTCTCTCCTTTCTGTCGGCATATTAAGTGCAGGACTCCTTTTCTCTCTCTCTCTCTCTCTCTCTCTCTCTCTCTCTCTCTCTCTCTCTCTCTCTCTCTCTCTTTTTCCCTCCCATGTCTATGTAGTGTGGATCTCCTTTTCTCTCTCTCCCTTTCTCACTCTCTCTCTCTCTCTCTCTCTCTCTCTCTCTCTCTCTCTCCCTCTCTCTCTCCCTCCCGTTGTGCCACCCCACACCTCCCAATTCAACACCCACTACGATATCCTCCAAGAACCCCAAACGTATGAAGCAGGGTGTATTGTGAATTCCCCCTTTGTAGTGGTCAGGGGTTTGGCCACATCCATCACCTGTTGGTCAGCCTGTTCGCACCTGCCTGGTGATGGCTAGCTATAGCCTAGGCGCCGTAAGGTACCACAAAGAAAAAGAAAAAAAAGGTGTTGAAAGCGGAGCAAAGTCTGGTATCCACCCTTTTACCCTCTCCGAAGTTTTAAGAAATATAGATATGTATCCAAAAAGGAATCAAGAGCACAACATTTAGAGAGTACACCTACTCAGTTGCTAAGGACCTAACAGTAGATGCATGTGCGCAAGTAATAGGAATAACATAATAATAAAGAGAGGAATACGCACAACTTAGCAACTGAGGGACACAATAAATCAAACGCAACTCGAGTTAGAAAAATACATGTAAACGTTTCACCTTTAATGGCTTCATCAGTAATACAAAAACAAAAGTAGGAAGTAGATCCTATACGGAGAATGGCGTGAATTTATTGAGGGGCTTCAGACAGCTAAGCCAGACCCGTCTGCGTATAGAAAGAAAAACCAAGAAATTACACAAGGAGAGAACGCTGCTTTCTTTACATGGATTACAAGTTAGTACAGAAGTGCTGATGGCTGACAATCAGGATAATCTTAGGCTTACATTATAACAGAGTTAGTCTGTTGCTAATCAAGTGTTTCTTTCTTTTGTTAAAACCACTTATTTAACACCCGCCTGCCCTGACGGAAATAATAATAATAA
>RQTK01000016.1:402857-417752 GCA_003991915.1 Elysia chlorotica | reverse complement strand
CACAACAACAACAACAACAACAACAACAACAACAACAACAACAACAACAACAGCAACATATTTTTTTCGTCAAACCAAATAAAAGCAAACAAAAAACCACCAGTTTAGCCCTAATCCTCGAACCTATTGCTTGTTAGACCTGTGCACGGTGCTCTACCACCTAGACCACCACTCTGAAGTCCCAGCAAAACAAGCTGGTTTAATAGAAATCATAATTACTACAGACAACAAATAGCTCCCGCATGCTGTCGTGGAGCTGTAAAACCTGACTAGCAACCAAAGACCCCTGCAGTCAATGTTTAAGGCTTTAATAGTTTAAACACACATCTAGAAATAAACGGAGGAGACACACCCCTTGTTTTCGCTACTACTAGTACTACTACTACGTGTAATACCATTCTACCTGTCATCTCAGCGACCAAAGTCCCATCTGTGAGGCTTCCAAAAATAACAGACAGGGTCCCCGAAATGTACAATCATTAAACAGTTTCGCGGCAAAATGAGATTATACTCGTATATCAATTTTTCACATTTTGAGACATTTTATTTTTTGTTTTGTGTTCTTGACGTATAGTTTTTGAAGAAGAAAAAAACGGTTTTTGATAAGATTTTTTCTTGACATGTTAACTTTTCATGCGTGCTTTCTAAACATCCAATCGAATGGAAGGGGTTGCGGTTTCCCAGAAATTTTAAGTTTGGCGTTTATCTCGTTATGCCACAAGACTGTTTGAAATTAGAACCACAGTGAGCTATATCATTTAAATATTAAGTATATTTAGTTCAGTTTAAATTCTTACTCTTAGTCTTTATTCGAACATACGGCTTGCATTTTATATCACTGAGTATATTTCTGTCCTAACTATGGTACTAAACTAAAATAATAGATCACTATTACCCATGAAATGCAAAAATAATGATCACTTCAGTCAATTCGATGAATCTGTTAGCTTGGGCAGCCTCGCCCCTCTGTATGAGATGTTGTTGGGTTGATTTCATCCTATTCACCATCAAAGAATGTCTCTCATCCATATTTAGTTGTCTTTAAGGTGGCCAGTGAGACTAAAAGCAGAGACAAACCTGACTAGAATCTATACCTTGCTAATTTTGCAGTCGCCCCATCTATACAAAAAAATCGTGTCTGTCCGTCCGTCCGTCCCTCCCTCCCCCCCTACCCCCCCAAATCCCGTCCCCTCCCTCCTCTCTCTCTCTCTCTCTCTCTCTCTCTCTCTCTCTCTCTCTCTCTCTCTCTCTGTCTCTCTCCCTCCCTCCCTCTCTCTCTGTATCTCCCTCTCTCTCTCTCTATCTATCTATCTCTCTCTCTTTCTCTCTGTCTCTCTCTCACACACACACGAGAGATGGCTTATCTTCAATGGGTAACGTCTCCTGCTATCGATGCGGAAGCGGTGAATTGTTCATTCATGAATCAAAATGACTTCTTTGACCTGTGACCTTTCACTACCGGTAAAATGTGGGCAAGTCACTCACGCCTGGCATTCATTGTCATGTTTTCCTTTTTCTTCTCTCTCTCTCTGTCTCTGTCTCTCTCTCTCTCTCTCTCTCTCTCTCTCTCTCTCTCTTTCACTGTACTTTTTTGGAGCTGTTCAACTCTTGGCGCAAGAGACTTCTCTGGGCAGTTCTCTTAACGTACGAGCAAGACTTCCGGGTGACGCAAATAATCTTTTTTCAGAAAGAGATTTAAGGCTAAACTAAGAATGCATATTTTCCCATCTGTGAAAGGTATTGTTGCACAAGCTTGCAAAGTCTCATAGAGATTGGTGCATCAGTTATCAAGACAAATGGACATGCCTGGAGATCAATTGACAAAAAAGCAGATTTTCAAGAAAATAAAGATTTGCGTGTAAAATATGAGGCCAAAACTATAAAAATGACATTAGAAGATCTAGCTTCGCAGAAATGCCCGGTAATAAACGTGCATGTTCTGTATATCAAAATGCTCAGAAAAAAGGTACTTTCATTAATAAAAAAAAACAAACAAACAAAACAACAACACAAATACCCTAAATATCCATGATATGACCCCAAAATTGATTTTCAGCCCGTTTAACTTGTCCTTAAGAAAATTTTGAATCTGCCGTGGTGGACTTTTTTTCATAATGTCCAACATCAGCAGCAATCATTATGGAAGGGTCCCAAGACAAACATCTGATAATTTGACGTGCTGCCAAGCTGAGAGTGCGGTGGTATCAGCACTCCTGTAACAGCCGGTCACCGACCCAAACAGTCGACGGTCCCTCCGACCAACGAATTAGAAATAACAAAACTTAAAAACATAATGTGTTTAACAACAAACATTATTACAAGTATCTAGAATAAAACAGGGATCGGTCCTTTCACTAACTCGCAATAAAATCGGTCGCGTTTAGAGCAGAGGGAAAAAAAAAACAGTTTTGAGTTCATCGAACTCCTCTTCGACCTCCTCTTTTAAACTGATCAATAATATCGAGGAATTCCACCACGGTACGAGTGGATGCAAAACGCCTACACGGGATCTTTACACTGGCTGTCTCGTCATCGGAGTTTTGCACCGAACCCGTCACATACAAAGGCTGCGTCGGGCGTGTTGTTTGTACCAGAGGGAGGGGGGAGGCATGAATAATTGACCGGAAGCTGCGCGTGGAGGCTGCTCGATCAAACAACTCCGGGAGAGGGAAAGGAGGGGGGAGGGGGTAGGGGGGGAGACAGGATCGAATGGAGATCGATTGGATCAGTGATTGTTTTGTTTTGTTTTAGCATGGTTTGTTGGGGATATTGTCTCATTTTCTTTCAAGGAATATAGTGCGTACTCCGCTAAGCCATAGAACAATTAGTGTAGAAGAAGAAAAAAAGTAATGGGAAAATAAAAACTGAATGAGACGAAAATCAACCGAATCTGCATTTCTATTTTTCTTAAATTGTTACCCTAGCCCTGTTGTTCGTTTTTGTTGTTGTTGTTTTTTTTTTTTTTTTTTTTTTTTGTTGTACTTGATGTTTGTGTGTGTGTGTATGTGTTTGTGATGAGTATACGCTGAGCACTTCTCTAATTTCCTGATTTTCCAAGATGGAATACAACTTGCGATTTGCTCTTCTGTTTTGGATTGTTGTTTTATTTGTAGGGTGATTTTCCCCATAAGTTTGTGTGTGTGTGTGTGTATGTGTTTGTGATGAGTATACGCTGAGCACTTCTCTAATTTCCTGATTTTCCAAGATGGAATACAACTTGCGATTTGCTCTTGACACGAGATAAATGGGCGAATCTTGAATTATGTTCGCGAATCTCGAGCAGGGTCTGTGAAGTCGAGGCACAGGCCGCCAATTCCAACACAGACAGGGGAGGGACATTTGCTGGACAGGTGGGGGAAAAACGGAATCTAAGGGGGGAGGGGGGGGGAATCAATTATACAGGCAGTGGGCATGGGCTCTTTGTACAGGACCTTTCTTGAGACTTAGGGGACGTTGAACCACTAGCACGTTACCAGAGCAAGATTTCAGGCTATGACATTCCCACGACGATAACGTATGACAGAGTCAGGTTACTAAGGCATGGGGATTTCGGGTCGTTCATTGGCTCCCAAAGTCTAAGATAAAGCTATGATTGGGTCCCGGTGCTGATTCCCTTACGTATCGTTTTCGTTTTCCTATGAGCCTCGAGATCGCGAGGCTGCTATTTTATCTCCAGCGGGTTAGTGAGAAGTCTAGACCCAATATTTACAAAGCAGATTGCTCATTGTATCTAGCTCTGTCTGTCTGCTTGTTCTTGACAGAATAGAAATGAAAAAAAGTTTTTTTTTTTTTTTATCATGCTGTAATATATTGAATCTAGAACGGCACAGTGGGCTAATAAGGAAATGGACAATCTCATCCCAAACTTCCATTTCTCAGTATCTGTATGGAAGTCTATAATGATGTATACCTGTTCTCGACACAAGAGAAATGAAGAAAATTAAAGAAAATGTAATTACATATATATGTATAAAGTTAATGAATCAAGAACGGCACCGTGGGCTAGAAGGCAAACTGACAAACTCGACCCAAAATTTCCAACACGCAGATCGCACATTTCTCTGTGTCTGTCTTTGTCTGTCTCCCTGTTCTTGACACTAGAGAAATGGGGGGATATATAAACCCTAATTATGTTACGTTAACGAATCTAAACAAGTGTCTGTGAGATCTCCAGACAAAACGCCAGTCTCAGCGTGAACACGGGGGGAAATTTGCTGTACACACGGAAAACGGAATCTAAACCAAAATCGATTATAACTCCTCATCAAGTGGGCTGCTGCAGGAGCGCAGCCCAGACTATATTTCCATTGCAGATTTTATTATTTCTCTACGTCTTTGTATGTTTGTGTGCGCGTATATGACTATCTGTTTGTCTACCTTTCTGTGAAACTGTGTCTGTTTGTGCGAGTCTACCACTGTCTCTTTGCATGCTTGAATGCCTCTCTCTCTCTCTCTCTCTCTCTCTCTCTCTCTCGCGTGGCTTACCAATCAGAACTCTGACACGTAACATTCAAACTACCTCACCCCTCCGCCAACACCCTCTTTCAGGCTCCTAAATCTGGAAGGCTCTCAAACAGAAGGTATTTAATAAAACTGATATCGTTGGCTGTCTCAAACCTATCAGCTAAGTATATTATTACTAACCTGCGTTAGTACCTGAGGTGGAATTCTTTTCTTATCGGTCATTCTATATGAGCCCATCGGCAGTTCGCTGGGTTCGTGGGGTGTATTCATACGCTCTATTTATAGTCTTAACCAGCACTGGAGCGCTACGAAATCAGATAATTATAGTTCGGGAAACACCGGCTCCATAACACGCAAAATCCAGTTTCCGCGAAGGCAAATCAGAGCTTTCAGCACTAGAAATGGTCCATTAGAAAGTATCTACATATCTATGTTACATATTGTTAATATTACATAGAGGTGAGTTAAATCTTTCTCTTCTTCTTACATTCAATTCACATGTAATTGTTTAAATAATATATATCTCCTCACCAACATAACTGCTTTCAGTAGGCAAAGAAAAGCATTCTATTTATAAAAACCAAACACCCATAAGCTCACCAATGTCATAGAGAGCCAGTTAAGCGAGGCCCTTGCCTGCCAAATTCTCCCCATAGCGACTAGCCAGAAGCCACCGCAGCCAACCCCTCGACACAAACACTATTTGCCAATTTCCGGATCCCCCCCCCCCCCCCCCCCCCCCCACACACACACCAAATCTACCTGTGCTGATAAAAATCAGACATCACAAACATGAGAAGATCACACCTGATCCAACCAATCTGCCTTAAAGTCAGACATGAAAATACGCTACTGTCGCCGTATGGGATCACCATTGGCAACTGGGGAGAAGAATGAATAGGAAAGAGATCCTCTGATATAAAGAATATACATCAGATGATCACACCTGGCCCAACCAATCAGCGTTAAAGCCGGGCACAGGCTAATTTCGTCACTTACTTTTGGAGGCGTTGAAAAGAGGAGAGCCCCCAAAGATTAACATTATAATGGACGTAACTATGATAAGATCTGGCAAAAATGGTGGCATTCGGGATAAAAGTACAAATGTATGGTTCGAGAAAAGGGGGAAAAAAAGATCATAATGATGATGATGATGATGATGATGATGATGATGATGATGATGATGATGATGATGATGATGATGATGATGATGATGATGATGATGATGATGATGATGATGATGATGATGATGATGACGATGATGCTCATGATAATGATGCTAGTAATGATAAAAGTAAACAAATAAGAAATTATAAAACTAAATAATGCATCCCTTTTCTTTGCTCGCCTGTCTGTCTGTCTGTCTGTCCGCATGTCTGTCTCTGACAGCTGTTACTGCAGCTATAGATTACACCCTGGAGCCATTTAATCGTACATTTCTCGCGTCTAGCCGATACGAATATCCAGACATTCAATTGTCATTACATTATCTCTGCCTGTCCAATTTCCGTATTCCTTTGATATTTATTATTCCATTGCCTTCTGTATTTCTGTCCTTTTTTTCTGTTCGTCTTTGTTCGTACATGAATGTGTTTCTCTCTCTCTCTCCCCTCCCCCCCCCCCCCTCTCCCCCCCCCCCCCCCCCCTTTCTTCCTCCCTCCATCTCCAGAGGGCCGCGGTGGCCATGGCTAGAACATCGGCTTCCGACGCAAAAGGTCAAGGTTTGAGACCTGGCGATTGCAATACCTACTGGTTGGGTCGGTGTCAGGTTAAAGTGACCAGATGAGACAGGAGTCATGGTAACCCCGCTCTGTCTTGTGTGTCGCAGCACATAAAATTGTGAGACATAAGTCTTGGGGCCCGTCCATAATATAACATATGTAGTGCTGATGTTGGACGATAAATCAACTCAACTATCAACTATGAACCCTCCACCTCCAGAGTTCCGATGCCTTCACAGACGAGACTAACCTTTCTATATGTCTACTCTAAACCACCACGAGTCAGAATAAGTTTACTGTGACTTCCAGACAAGCGGTAAGCTCTCCCTATTTCCATCTATAACTCTGTCACTTAGCGCCATTCTTCATTGTTTCGACGCCTGTATCTAGACGGAATTAACGCCAGCGCGAGTCACAGCGAGTTCACTGTAGATTTCAGACTAGCTGCCAACTCGGCCAGACACAATTGTCAACGACTCGAGTCAAAACACAAGAGTAAGAAAATACACTGTAAAGTATACGCTTTCTTTTACTTCAGGTTAGCAGAGCTCTATGGTCTGCTGGTTGAGACAGGTTCACGTATCCCCGTTATGTCTAGTCTCTGTATGGCAGCACATAAAGCGTAATGTTCGCTGCTGCCTACTGAGCACCAAAAAAAAGTAATTTTAAGCAAATCGTGTTGTACTTTTCTTCACTAAATCTGTACACTTTAATGTATGGTGGCGTCGGCCTCTCACGGTATGTTATCACGCCCCGGATTCTAGCGATGCTTCATTTTCAGGCCGATGGCAGATCTCCAAGCACAAGTCTCTATTTGTAGGGGCCTACTTCTCTTAACGCCCATTGTCGGCAACCTTGCACTCTATGTCTTATTATGTTTGATTTTAGGATCTGAGACAGAAGTCATGGTATCCCCGCCCTGTGTCGTGTGTAGCAGGACATAAAATTGTCAGACGTCAGTCTTGAGGGCTCGTCCACAATAATTATAGACTATACAGTGCTGATGTTGGACGTTAAACCAACTCAACTCAACTCAACTCTGGAATGGACCAAAGGCCTTCTTTTCTGAACAAAATTCAATTCAAATTCCAATGTCGTCAACTCAGCTGTATCCGGGACGGTTCTCAGAACAAAAATCTGACATATCTAAGTGCTGACAAACAGAGGCAGAGCGTGGATGTCAGGACCCAGGTCTCAGCCACTAACATCATTCTGTACTGACACTGACCCAACAAGTACGGGACGAAATCTGACAAATTCATTTCGGACAGATGGTGGGTTTCGAACCAGGAACCTCCAGATCGAAAGATCAACACTCTACCACATGCGCCAGTTCTCCCCCCCCCCCCCCCCCCCCCACCCTCGTTCGCCCCTATCCCATGCCCCAGCCCCCCCCCCGCCCAACCACCTTTCATAAGCTAGAGTGTGGACGCCGACTGGCAATTCTCCAAGCAGGAGTTCTCTGTCTTGGCCATCTCCTCTCCAAAAGCAGAATTGACTGCGACGTCACATAACTCTTTCTGGCTTCCCCTGTCCAGTAGCATTGCCAGCTATGTTCCAAGGTAATAGCTTCGGGCATTTAACCATTTAAAAAAATGAGAAAAAAAGAATGAAACAAAAAACAAAGCCGA
This sequence comes from Elysia chlorotica, assembly GCA_003991915.1. Classification (NCBI taxonomy): domain Eukaryota; kingdom Metazoa; phylum Mollusca; class Gastropoda; family Plakobranchidae; genus Elysia; species Elysia chlorotica. The sequence continues at coordinate 409,936 of RQTK01000016.1, read as the reverse complement.
CCAATACAAAGAAATAGTGAGTAAAATTTAAAAAGACACCGAGGAAATTCTCTGAAACCTCAGATAATTATACAATAATTAGTAATAAAAATGGTATAAAGAGAAATATAGATAGAAAGAAGGAGAGAGAGAGAGAGAGAGAGAGAGAGAGAGAGAGAGAGAGAGAGAGAGAGAGAGAGACGCTCAACACGAAGATTTACTATCATCCCACTCAGACACGTTTTTTTTTTGTTTTTGTTTTTTTTTTTTTTTTTTTTATGACATGAAACACATAACATTAAAAAAAAACATAAAAAAGGGAAAGGGAAATCATAAACCTTGTATTTATGACACACGGAAATTATGTATAACATAAACACATCAGTAAAAACATATAAAAGGGAAGCTGGGGAAAAAAGCAACACCATTAAAGTTATTACGTTATGCTGATGTTTTTATGAACTATGTTGATAGCTTTATACAATTTTGAAACACCAGTTCAAGGCAAAAGAAGGACACCTGCTGAAAACAGTGAAAAGGTGACCGACAGATTTCTCTGAAGTTCGCTACATGATGCGCACTTAATCTACATTAGCTATTTAAAGCAGTATAAAAATACTGTATCACGGCGTTCAAATACTTCCTACTGCAATGTAAATAAAACAAAGCATTACAAAAGGGGCTCGGAAAGCGCAAAACCAATCTAAGTCTCCCGTCCCCTCTGTCTCTGACACGTCCTTCCCCTTTCCTAACCACCAAGTTCATAACGCATTGAGTTGGTTATGTAACATTAAACCCTACAAATAGATTTGCATTTTTATAAAACTAAAATTGTTTTCTTAAAAAACAGACAACAACTCGCAGTGCTTCAGTTTATTTTACAAACTAATCTACTTTGTTACCGCACAGCTTGGACAGTGACAGATCACGTTAAAAGGTGAAGATGGATACAAAGGAAACATTTCAACACAAGGAAGGTTACTACTGTACACTAATCGTTACTCACCTATAAAATAATTATGAACAACTGAAAAGTTAAGAGTTACACGGTTTTGTGTGTAATATTCCGATAGCCATGAGTAATGTTGATATATTTTTTTTCAGGTTGCACCAAATTGAATGCCAGGACACCTGTCGGATGGACCAGTCAGTACCATCAATGCCGGGCGCTATCGAGTGCCACAGATGGTAGGACATTGTTTTTATATTTGATTTTCTGCCCTACCTCTTTTTCATTCACTAAGTTACGAAAATTAGATGTAATTTCGACCAAAAAAACGTATGTTGAACATCGTAAATTTGAAGAAAGTTTCAATTTTTTTTTCAAATTTTAAAGCAGTCAGTGAGTACAGAAATTGTACAACGACCATATTCGATTCTCCAAAGTCTCTCTGTGAGCTCGATCACTCTTTGTGAACCATTTCTTAAATGTATTGATATAATTATTTTACCATTCATAACATTTTTTATAAATGAGTCTCTTGAATACGGAACCGTTCAGAGCGCTTGTAAAGAAGCGATCGTTCGTCCCCTTTTAAAGAAAAATAACCTTGATCAAAATGAATTTAAAAACTATCGACCAGTTTCGAACTTTCCTTTCTTATCAAAGATCTTAAAAAGGTAGTTTTAAATGAAATAGAGAGCCATTTTGTCGAGAATGGTTTGAAAGAAAAGTTTCAATCCGCTTACAAAAGTAAGCACAGCACGGAAACAGTGAACTCTGATCTTCTTAGTTCCACCGACCAAGGGAAAGTCCCATTTTTAGCTCTTCTAGATCTTTCGGCCGCTTTCGACACTATCGAACACAATGTTCTTCTCGATGCATAAAATTTGGAATCGGTAATACCTTAATGCTTTAAACCGTATATCTCAGAAAGAAGTTGTATTTGAGTTGGTTCAACGTCCAACATCAGCACTATGTAGGCTATATTGTGGACAGGTCTTAAGACTGACGTCTTAGAATTTCATGACTTGTATCTATTTTTAAAAGAACAGTAATAATTATTGTATTGACCTTGCATTATTCTTAAGTAAGTTTTGGTTTGTTCATTTATATTTTTGTGTGTGCTTTTTTCTTATCAATTTGTTTCATAGTTGTAGTCGCTGCATTTCGACATTACTCTCTTCTTTGTTTTGTTCAATTTACCATAAATGTACTTCATGTCAAAGGGAATTCAGTTTTGATGATTTTTACATTATTTATTTCAGGTACTGAGAAATACCAGAGAGGTGAAGGCATTGGGCCTGATGAACGCCGATGGCTTCCTCTTGAATCCTGACCTACTCTACCATGGGAAGCTTCACTCAGCAATAATTTATTTAATCACAAAGTTGCATTTTCCCCGTCTGTCTTTGGCTTCCAAGGAGGCCTGGGAGCTGATGTTCTATGCTGACGAGCAGTACAATCACGCTGGTGACTTTCTAAATGCATTATGGTCTGTCTATTGGACGTTTTGGTGAATTCTTCGAGTCAGCAACTAGACTAGATCGCAAGCGGCGTTAAGGACTAACGTCTGACGAGTTTTCGTTTAACCAAACAAAATCAACGAGGATACTAGGACTTCTGTCACAGCTAGCCACAACATTTTATACCGACAACGTACCAACCAGATTACTGCCATTAAAATTGCACTGTATAGTGAGAATAATTATTATATAATGTATGCAAAAGTCTTGGTGCAATTCGATATTCGCTACATTAACCGCTATACGAGAACTGCATATATGTAATGGGAGAGTGGCGTTATGGGCGTTTCACAGACGCGGATCTTTAGAACTACGACCACGATGAAAGACTGCAGGGCTTTCAAAACGGATCATAAAGCGGGATTAAATGCTGATTATACAGTCATGTATCTAGATCTAGTACTTCTCTTTCTGTCTAGTTGTCGGTCTATCATAATCGTCCCAACATACAATGTGAAAAGTGGCGGCGGCATTTAAAAAGGGCGGATCGATTTGTTTGATGATTATGATACAACACTACAGCTTTCATAGAGAGATCACTAAGTAAGGTTTTTATAATGATTATATCTAGTGTCTCTATGTCTCTCTAATGTGTCTCTCTCTCTTTTCTACCTTTCTTTATCTCTCTCTTCACCCTCTCTCTTTCTCTCTCTCCCCTCTCTCACTCTTTGAAATCTCTCTACCTCTCTATCTCTTCTATCTCTCGCTATCACTTTCTCTCTCTCACCCTCTCTCACTCTTTTAAATCTCTCTACCTCTCTCTCTCTCTTCTATCTCTCGCTATCACTTTCTCTCTCTCCCTCACTCTCTCTCATCTCTCTCTACCTCTCTACCTCTCTCTCTCTCTCGCTCTCTCTCTCTCTCTCTCTCTCTCAATTTAACGTTGCAAAGCCTTTGCCTGTAGCATAAAATGACAGATGTGTTTCCAGTCGGTCGGTCTATAAATTAGCACCTGTTAATCTATTATACATCAATTTTAATTATCTTCTTTAAAGAAAAAACGACAAAAAAGCAACAAACAAAGAAACGGAAAGCAACATATAAAAAAGCGCTTTGGGGCCTTTAACATTAAAAAAAAAGAGGAAGAAAATGATTGAATACAAAGCTGTTTTTCATATCATTCGATATTTTTGCACCTGTTAATCTACTGTACATCAATTTTAATTATCCTCTTTTAAAAAACGGCAAAAAGGCAACAAACAAAGAAACACAGAAACGGAAAGCAACAAAAGATAAAAGCGCTTTGGGGCCTTCACAAAAAAAAGAAGAAAAAGATTGAATACAAAGCTGCTTTTCCTGTCATTGATATATCTGCCCAGCAGCTAGTAATTATCTCAACTCTCAAGTATGCGTCAATTTTAATCATCCTACTAAATAATATTTTAAAATAAACGAAACAAAAAGGCAAAGCAAAGAATATTATATTGCATAGCTAAGCCAATTATTCTTTGAACAGGGGAAAAAGAGCAGTACTGCTGCTATCATTTTCAATCAATAGAATAAATAGATTGACAAGATAAAGGCTCTTTTGAAATGAACTACAATACCATATTCGCGTTTGCACACTTTGATGCGCATGTGTCATATCTTTGAACTGCAAGGCCTTGCGCTAACCTCGCCCGTGGCGAAAAGGAAGACGATAAGTAAGGGAATCTGAAGCGGCGTCCAATCATAGCTCTACCGTAGACTCCCGGAGCCAATCAGCGATTAGATAACAACACGCCTAAGGCAAGTGTATCGTGCCATCCTTTATCGTGTTGTGGATCGATGGCAAAGGTTGTAATGGTCTGGAAAACCCCGATACTGAAGAATTTATCATTGGGCAGACAATGCTGAGTAGGCCTAATTTTTCAATTAGAAGCTTTGATGTTTGATGACTACAGTGCGCACCATCAATATACACCGGAGTCTAAGCGGAGAAGAATGGCATCGTTAAATTTGACAAAGACCTAAGGATCTCTTAAACCCTACGTAGATTAATATTGATCAACCTTATAATCAATAAGGTAGTGTTTTGAAGTGCCTTTTCATGGATTGGGAAGCTATAGAATAAGGAAAGAGATTAGACTAAGAGTTGCCCTTTTTCGTTTGTTTGTTGTTGTTGTTGTGTTTTTGTTTTTGTTTTGTTTTGTTGTTTTTTTTTTGTTTTGTTTTTTTGTTTTTTTTTTAAGACACGAGTTATGTTCTGCGAGTAAAGGCTTGAAGCACAAACAGTCTCTTCAGTGTGACTTAAAAAGCTTCACAGCGCAATCTTCTAATGTAAACATAATTATACTCTCGTTCCAGATTTATCAAGTCCGTGTTGGGACCACGTGACCGTACAGTAGATGATTGTATCGTCTTTGGGATCAAGGAGGCGTACGGTTCAACTAGAAAAGAGTTTGGCTTTTGCAGACCAAAGATTTTTTTTTCAGGAACAACAGATTGATTTTATCTTTACAGAAATAGATATCTCAATGTTTTTACAGAGGATGAAACAAACACAAAAAATAAAAACGGAAAAAACACGGTTTAATTTTTGCTGTTGTTGTTTTGTTTCTTTTTTAGATGTTTGTTGTTGTTATTTGTTTCTTATTTGCTTTCGGTGAGTTGCCACAGATTAGCTGGTTCGGTTGATTTGTCCGTTTGTTTTAAAACAGCGTCGATTTCGAGTGTCTGTCTAGGGTCACGGATCTATCGTAGCTGACACACCATATCAGTTTTTTTTATCACTGCGATAAACAAGAGAAAGCTCTCGCACAGAGTTTACTTTAATATGTTTATAAACACCGCTTCTTGCCTCATGTCATTCCAGTTATCTTATCTTTATTTTTCTCAATGTTTGTTCGGGAAAATGCGATGCTTCATTTCTCTAAGGTAATACACCTGTGCCGTTTTAGGCGTTTATACGATTATCGTATTTTGTCTGTTTGATACAAAACAAGAGAAGATTATTATCTGTAGCATTGCTGTGTGATTCATCGCAGCTCTAACATTTGGGATAAGAAAGAAAAAGGCATCCCACAAGATTTCTTTAAAGTAATTTGTAAACACCTACATCTGCCTCATGCCATTCCAGATATAGTGCTGATGTTGGACGTTAAACCAACTCAACAACAACAACAACAACAACAACAACAACAACAACAATAACAACAACAACATACACTCAATACTTGCTAACAAGCCATACGGAGCTTCTGTCAGGTCAACCAACAACCATAAAACTATAATTGTATATTCTAGCCAAGTACGTGTGTGAGGGAAAATCATTAAACAAGACAAAAGATTCTCAAACAGAATTTCGCAAAGCCCCCTCATTCTATACAGATGGTAGCTCCCGATTTGTCATAAATAAAAAAAAACATCAGGCAAAGAACTCACACAGGACAATATAAACCTAGAAAAGAAAGCTGGCAGATGTGTTTAGCATTCTTATTCTTCAGTACTTCTTGTTTTTCTTCCTCTTACACTTGATACTTGCTAAAAAAAAAAACATACGGAGCTGCCAAACCAACGATTATTCACGTGTATATTTTAGCTAAATACGTGTTTGAAAAAAATTGCCTGTCCTAAAGTTGGGGGCTCTAGCCATATCACTTGGAATAAATATTCGAACGAAGAAATCATTAATGCTATAATTATGGGAAGGCCCATTCTTTCTGTACAGCTGGAAGTTCGTAGCAGATACTTACGTATTTGTAATAATCTGAAACTAATTAGGCATGATAAAAATAGTCACCAACACGAACTTAATAGCAATGAACTCATAAAGAGAAAAAAAAAACACAACAACAAACAAAAAACAAGTGTAGTTGGCTATCTTGGCATTCTTTCGTTCCTTTTCTTCCACTGATTAATTGCTTTGTCTAGATTTGTTACTGTTTGTAATTGCTATCTTTGACTGAGTAAAAAGTTTGAAAGTTGAACTACTTCTTGTGGATAAAATCGTTGACTCGTCATTTGGTTTATCTCCCTTTTTCGTCGGCTGAGAGCTACTTCGTTCTACCTACTTCCTATTTTCAATGGACTTAACAATGAAGTGCTGGGTTGACGTTTTGGTTGCTTATTGAACGCACTACACTGTAGTTACGTGATTATGTCAGTGGTTTACCTGCAATTTCAGATAAAACTTCTTATCCCTATTGACGAAGCAAAAAAAAATCTTTTCTTTTTCCATTTGTTAAATTTATGTTATAACAAAGTAAAACTCGTGTCCCACTACAACCGAAGGTATAATACTGTGTATTTTCCATGCCAGATTATAAGACATGGACTATTTAACTGCACACACACACATAACAGTAAAGAGCCGGCCGGCTTAACACCATCAACGCTACCAAATCAAGGTTCAGGACGGTAACCACAACATTACTTCAGATGCGAAATATAGATGGTATGTGTATGTTAGGAGGCCATTGACGACTCCCGACATTCTAATTGCAACATTGGCCCCCCTAAAGACACGATCAATCCATCAATCTCCAGGTGTAACATTCCTCTCGTTCCCCCCTTTTTTCTGTAGGTGATATCGGAGTGAGTGAGTGAGTGAGTGGGTGTGTGTGTTTGTGTGTAAGAAAGAGAGAGAGAGAGAGAGAGAGAGAGAGGGAGAGAGAGAGAAAGAGAAAGAGAAAGAGAGAGAGAGAGAGAGAGAG
>RQTK01000016.1:382806-401170 GCA_003991915.1 Elysia chlorotica | reverse complement strand
TCTCTCTCTCTCTCTCACTCTCTTTCACTCTCTCTCTCTCTTTCCCTCTCTCTCTCTTGCTCTCTCTCTCTGCCTGCCTCTATCCCTCTCTCTTCCTTTTTCTCTGCATCTATCCCTCTCTCTTTGTCTCTCTCTCCCTCTGTCCCATTTTCTCACTTTGTACCTCTCAATCCCTTTATGGCTACGTCTCTGTTCAGGGTTTTCCCTCCCCTCTCTTGCTCTCCAACTGTCTTTCTCTCTTTCTCCCTCCTTCATTCCCTCCCTCCCTCTACCACCCCCACCGCTGACTTGTTGTACACAGTACTTAATCCATCCCCATCAACACACGAACTCTGAGCAGGGGCGACAGGGGGACATGCACAGTAATGTACCAATTACAAACAGAACGTAGCCAAGTTAGACGCCCGCCTATGGCATCTCACTACATCGTCACCGCAAATGCACACAGCTCTATCTTATTTCTAAAACACTCTAGATCTTTAGTGCTTTAAAAATGAGATAGAACTTTAATACAATATACAACTGAGCTGACCGCATGGAAAGTCGGGCGTCTAAACCTACATTCCCTTTGTACTTAGGCCCATAGATGTATACAAGTAAACTTCCAGTGCGCCAGTAGACAAGCCCTAAACCTGCTCCCGTCACATCAGAGGCCAGACTGTCCCTATATACGACTTTCATACGTTAGGCTATGTCGTGTAGGCCCAGGCAAAACTTCGTCGTTTTGGCACACCGACCGTCCAGAACTGAAGGCTAGATTTGTCCAAGATGACAAACTTGATAGACAGGGTTTTAAAAAAAGGGGGGCGGTGTTGTGTTTTGATAAACAATGCCCATAAACATGGACGCATGCGGTACTTAACGGTGATCAAGAAAACTTAACAACTCATTGTTTTATTTACGTTGGTGTCTATTACTTTGACAAACAACTCCCATACACATGCGGTGCTTTGCGATGGTTAAAAAAAACTTAACACTGCAGTGTTTTATTTACGTTGGTGCACACCGCCTCATGGTGTGTTGTACTTTGGCAAACAAAGCCCATACATGCGGCGCTTTACTTAGAGCGACAATACTAAACAATGGTTGTACATACCATGGTAAACTACTGCACCGTATGGTTTAACAATGGCGTCATACACGAAGGGATTTGCAGGCTGTGCAACAGTGCAGTGACTTCTGATCTATACGTAACACACAGATATATCGCTTTATCTATACAACAATGCACACAACACAATAGAAGACATATTGTGGTGTTACACGCCAGAAGAGAAGGATATCTGATTGTGAAGAACTGCCTACCTTAGCCAGCCATCAAAAGGTACAGCTTTAGCCCAAAATGTAATACCTTAACCTAAATAGGCACAAATACGGCTGTACTGGCATAAGGTTGGACGCTCTGCGTGATCCGAATGTTCCGCTTGATTCCGACGACAGCACAACATTAATTGGGGTAGATGATGCCGCGATAGTAAGGATAGTAGTGACACAATGTCGTGGTGGTGAACAAAATGGCTGGTACAGTCATGTACTGAGCGAACCGAAACTACTGACGTATGACAATTATAATTACGCATTTATTTAAAGTAACACCAAAATTGCGTATCCATGACTTGTATTAACAGACTTCGGCCTCGATAACGAAGCTAATTGCCATACGACTAGCCTTATATTGCCATACTTGGTTTGGCTTATTAGTTTCTTCACGTCTAATGTAAACAGCTACGTCATGTTGTTATTGTTGAGTTGGTTTAACATCCAACATCAGCACTATATAGACTATATTGTGGACGGGCCCCAAGACTGACGTCTGACAATTTTATGTGCTGCCACACACGAGACACGGCGGGGATACCATGACTCCTGTCTCAGTTGGTCACATAGGACACTGACCCAACCAGTAGGGAGGGCAATCGCCAGGACTCGACCCGGACCTTTTGCGTCGGAAGCCGATGTTCTACCCAAGGACCCCCCCCCCCCTCCCCCCAACAATCACCCACGGGTCCCTTGGGTTTTAGTCTCTGGCGGGTATACGACACGGCGACGAGACTTCAACAGAACATCCAAAACTAGGAGTTGTTACGTTAGGACGGCCGGCCTGCACGCACTAACAGTGATCCAACGACTCGGTGATATGGTCATAGAATGTAGTTGGGAAAAAGGAACCGGAGTTGCGGGTTCGATCCCCACGGGCACCTCACCTGTCCACAGGCATACTCTCTATTAGACAGGTAAAACCAGGCATGTCCCTCTAGGACTATGCCCGAGGCTATCTGATATCCTCGGCTATGCCGTATGGTCTAATCAGCAAAGAACCGGACCACACGCAGACTTCACAGTACTACACTGCCCGTGAAGTACCTGTACATGAACAATGTAGTCCATTTCACCCAATATCTTGACCATTGATAACTGTACCTCTGACAGGTCATAATGTTCTGTACGCTTAGATGTACCTGTAATAAAAAGTCCACAACCTAACTGGGACCATATGACCTCCCAGTCCACAAATCAACGAGACCGCACGACTTGAGACTTGAGACGCCTCCTTAGTTCACACGGGGAAAAATAAAAAATTCACCCCACACGGCGACAGATCCTGACTTCCGACGTGCACTTACGTCAGACGGTTATCGCATCGCCGCCAAGGTAAGTCACGGGGCAAGCTGGAGGCAGCGGGGTTTTCCCTGCGGTACCTGGTGGGCTGTTACTCCTCTTAGTACATTGTACAACATACAGGATGAAGGATGGGGTGGAGAATGGACTGAAGGATGTGGGGCGGAGGAGGATGGGAGGAAGAATGGGAGGAGGGTGAGGAGTATGGGAGGATGTGGGGGAGGAGAAAGAGGAGATGGCCATTGCGAAAGAATTGCGAACTCCATGCACAACTATTGACGGGGATTAGATAGAGGGGAAAATTATACACTAAAATTGTTTTATTTACGCAGGTCTTTATACAATATTGAAATGAATCAATCGAAACTTTACTCAACCCGCTTTCAGTCATGTAAAAAAAAACAATGTTGGGACAGACTCTAAGTTCAAACAGGTCTAGGGTAGACAAACAACAGGCATGCAGAGAGACAGACAGGCAAGCAGACAGACAGAGACTCAGGGAGAACATTATAGAAAGAGAGAGAGAGAGAGAGAGAGAGAGAGAGAGAGAGAGAGAAACACAGAGAAAAAGTAAAAAACAGGGGCAGGTGAAAGGACACTATTATGATTAATCGATAGACAAAACGTGTCCCTGAAGGGGTAGGTAGAGGGATGGAGATAGAGAGAGGGAGGTAGAGGCGGAGTGAGACTGAAACACGCAGATACAGAAACCAGAGACATAAAGACAGATAACAGAAAGAACAACAAGAGTGGGCGATAGGGAGAGGAAGAGAGAAAGAAATAGGGACCCGGTTGGCAAAATCTACCAGGCCGAGAAAGAATGTCGCAGAGAGAGAGAGAGAGACAGACATAGAGACAGAAAGATGAGGGAGACAAAAGAGATAGATAACCAAAGGACAAAATTAATTAGACGAAATGGGATGCAGAGACTGTACCAGCTGTTTCTGCTGCAGCATGCACCGGGAATCCCCGCACAGCCTGGCAGAGCCATCGTCACCTGGACCGAGGTGAGAAGGAATGTCTTGCTTTTCTCTGACCTAGGGAGCCACACACACTCTCTCTTTCTTTCTTTCTCTCTCTCTCTCTCTCTCTCTCTCTCTCTCACACACAAACACTCACATGCAAAATTAATGTTTTGGACAAGCACAAGTGTTCTTTTTTTCCCCTCTTTTATAATTTATGCTACCTCTATTTTTCTTGGGGTTTTTTTTTATTTGCCCTGTTCGTATGAGTATTTCTCACCTTTACCTATCCCTCACTCCCCCCCCTCTCTCTCACTCTCCCCCTCTCTCTCTCTCTCTCTCTCTCTCTCTTTCTCTCTCTTGTTGACTGATTGAATGGCTGAATGCTAGATCGCCACACAGACAAAACCCGGTGTTCAGTGGATAAACTAAACAGTATAAGTTAATAATGAACGATTGTTAAGTTTCACTGTGAAAGACTGCCTCAGTAATCGGGCAAACTGGCTAAACTAGTAGGAGGTTGGATTCCACTCGGAAGGTCTGCGGTTCGAATCCCACGATCGGTAAACAATTTATTTGACAAATTTCGTCCCCTACAGTAACTGCTTAGGTCAGTGACTCTGTGTCAGTTTAATCTGACCGCTGAAATTGGGGGTCCAGGTCTCCCCGCATTGCCTCGCGAGTTGCAGCACGTAAAATTGCCAGACGTCAGTATTGGGACCCGGACGCAAAATAGTCTATATATGTTGAAGATAGACGTTTAGCAACAATTCAAAGAAAACGAACTTCCCTTGGAATGGCGCATCATGACAAGGCTAGAAGGCTCAAGTCCAAACAGGCCAAGCGACTGAGTGCGTGATCAGTGACCTGTGTTGGTGGCGCTACAGGCGGTAGGCACAGACCCACTATAAAACCCGTGTGGACATGGGGCTCCTTACTAAGTTACTAATACTATAACACAGGCGTTACATCTTACCTAAAGTCTATAATTATTGTGTTGAAGTTAGACATTAAGCAACAAAACAAGCAAAACGACCGTCCCCAGGAATGGCGCATTATGACAAGGCTAGAAGGCTGAAGTACAAACAGGCCCAGCGACTGAGTGAGTGATCACCGATCAGTGATCTGTGTAGGTGGCGCTACAGGCGGTAGGCACAGGCCCACTATAAAACCCGTGTGGACATGGGGCTCCTTACTAGTGTAATACCCCCGGTTTTAACTATGCAGCCATACCAGTTGCACATACGATAAACCCGGAGAGAGGGAGAGAATTCTCTCGCTCCCTCTATAGAGAACAAAAAAGGCTCCTCACTAACACAGGCGTTACACCTTACCTTCAAACAGAAACATAACAGTAATTAAAAAACAATCATTCTTGGTTTCGGTTAATTACATTGTACCTCCGTCCATCTTTTTCTAATAGCAATAGAGACCTATGTCTACGAAGTCGCATTTTCTCCCCTTGAGGATGGCTGCTTCCTCTCCCCCCCCCCCTCCTGTCATTTTTGTATTTTATTGCTATTTCTTCATTTCTCCTGTTTGATGCGTGTTATTTCTTCCTCTAACATGATTTTAAAACTCACCTTCTAGGCATGTATCCCCCACTCCTTCCTGTATGACCAATGATTTTAAAACCAGCCTTCTAGGCATGTATCCCCCACTCCTTCCTGTATGACCAATGATTTTAAAACCAGCCTTCTAGGCATGTATCCCTCATTCCTTCCTGTATGGCCAAACTCAATCATGTAGACTACGTTTTGTAATAGTGTCTTCACGGGGTCTTGGGGTCCATTCAAATAGACGCCTTCTTGTCGGCGTGGTCTGTTTGATCAATGTCCGACGATTGTCTACGAGATTTTTTTTTTCTTTAATTTTTATGAGCATGGGCATGATGTATGTGAGAGTAAAAGAGAGAGAAAAAGAGAGAGAGAGAGAGAGAGAGAGAGAGAGAGAGAGAGAGAGGGGGGAGGAGGAGGAGGAGGATGAGGAGGGAGGGAGAGACGGTCTGATTTAAATTCTGATCAATTTTTGTTATTGTTATTGGGTTGGTTTAACCAGCCAGGATTCGAACTCAGGACATTTTGTGTCGGAAGCCGATGTTCTACCCCTGGACCACCGCGCCCCTCAATTCTGATAAAAAACCAACACAACATAACATTTACGAAAGTATAAAAGAGTAACTGAGGTGGGGATACCGTGACTCCTGTCTCAGTCGATCACATTATACTGACACCGACCCAACCAGTACGGGGGGCGACAGCGGCAGGGCTCGAACCACAGACCTGCTGCGTCGGAAGCCGATGTTTTACCCTAGGGCTACCACCCAGGAGTACGGGAGAGAGAGAGAGAGAGAGAGAGAGAGAGAGAGAGAGAGAATGAAAAAGATAGAGAGAGGACGGGGGTTGGAAGATCCAGAAGAAATCGACATATGAGGAGGGCGGCTTATCTACTCTAGTTCACCTATATCCAAAAAAAAAAAAAAAGAAAAGAAGTAAAGAAACATTCGTCACGCCCTAAGAGCCCTTTAATTTTTAATCTATGCCTCCATTCAATCGTGGCATGCGAAGGTCAGAACAAGGGTGTGTGGGCTTCAGGCATGAAGAGAAATCACCCGTACCCCGCGGCGAGACAGGTGATCGATTTCCAAGTCTGGGTGCAAATGGGTGCGGGGCATAGATCTATAACTAGTGTTATTTATATACATCTATGGTGCGGGCTGTTTACTTCTATTCATACACTGTCAGATGCACATGATCTGATTCCTGCGCAAATCGTAATATGTATAAGTGGTTTTCAATTTGTTTTGTTTTTGTTTTTGTTAAAGCAGCCGTAATATGTATACGTGGTTTTGAATATGTTTTTGTTTTTGTTGTTGTTTGTTCAAGCAGCCGTAATATGTATACGTGGTTTTGAATTTGTTTTGTTTTTGTTTTTGTTTGTTCAAGCAGCTGTAATATGTATACGTGGTTTTGAATTTGTTTTTTTGTTTTTTTGTTTTTTTTTTGTTTGTTCAAGCAGCCTAATCGTATTCAATCCATACAAATTAATAGTGATAAAAGGTGTTATTATTGGCTTTCTCTTTTTTTTCCTCCTTGGCGTGGAGAGTTTCAAGAGAACCATGACATTGCGCATGGTCTAAAACTGGTTTCACGCGGCGTGCGGCTGTGTGGGTGCTTTTCATAAACTTTTAAATCTAAAGCCGAAGGCCATACTCTCATGTTAATTGCAGGGTCGCGGTGGCAGCACTGAAAATTACCAGAACTTAATCTTGGGACCCGTCCGCCATATAGTTGTATTGCTGATGTCAAACTTTCAGGGACCAACACACCAAAACAAAGTCAGGATACTGTGAACGGCTGAGGCAGGAGTCATAATGTCCCCTGCACTGTCTCCGCGTGGCAGCAAGTTAAGTTGTCAGACGTTAGTATAGGGACCTGTTCACAATATATAGTCTACATAGGACGGATTTTAGACGCTTAGCAACCAATAACCCAAACCAACCCAATCATGTTCAAAGTTATTGGCACGAAGAATTTCAAGTAAACCACCGCATTGAGACTTTATTCTCTAGTATTGTCCATTATGATTGTGGATGAGGAGAACAATAATGGTTTCTCCATTAATCTGAAATAATAAACATTTAGACCCACAACTGATTCAAAAACACATGTTAATGTGTACATGAAATCGAAATAATGTTTTGAGTGGTTGTTATTCTGATGGGTTTGTGTGTGTGTGTGTGTGTGTGTTGTTTTTGTTGCTGTTGATGTTGTTGTTGTTGTTGTTTTTCGATTTCTTGTGAGATTTCTTTTAATTTGTTTCTATCTTTATTTTTTCCTTGGCATGAACGGTTTAAAGTTAACCACCCCACAAAGATTAATCTTTAAAATTGACAGTCAGGATTCACGTGGGAGTGGGTCTGCATGTGTTCTATCCAATCATCATTATTTTATATAATGTAGATCTATAGAAATCGTAGACAAACATTTCATTGAAGTAATGTTTTCTTCCCACACGGTTATGCAGCGCATGACTTGGAGAAATATCTTGACAAAAGTTGCGAGAGGGCAATACACGGTAGACATAACCGGTGGAGCATGCTTGGAAAGGACAAAGAAAGTTCCCAGAAAGAGAGAGAGAGAGAGAGAGAGAGAGAGAGAGAGGAGTGAGAGGGGAGAGGGAGAGAGAGATTAAGAAAAATAAGAAATAGGAAAAGGAAAGGCCACAGACGTTCCTTTTGATCTGAGAGACCTGTCCTGTCCTTTTAAATCCACTGAGACCTTTTCAACTCCAGGGACGAGCTTGAGTCACCTCGACATTAAACTTGATTCATCCTTTTATAGAGCGTAGCAGCTTCATATGGTCTTTTATATTCTTTACACCACTATTTGTTGGTACATTTGTTTATTCTTTGATGCTCGGAAAGAATGAATGAATGAATGAACACAATGTCTTCCAGCTGGGAGGATTCACCATTGTGAAAACCCATCCCCTATGCAATCATTCTGTAGCAGTTAAACATGCTTATCACAGAGTTAACTACACGTATTTCACCCACATTCACAGAACCTGACACATGCTTGTAAAAACATTATTATATAATTACATTGCTGATCCAAACCATCTGATATGGGGCAGGGGGGCGGATCTTATCAGTTAATAGTACGGACGACTTAGTTTGCATGTGTTGTAATACTAAATAGATATAAATAAGATTAAATTAAGTAAAAAATAAAAAACGTGCACTGATGTCAATACTGGGTATCACTCCTGACCTCATGACATCCTAAACCGCAAACCAAAGATAACCGATATATTCAAATCTCCGCCCTCTTTTTTTAGATTCAGACCTTACAAGATTAATAGGTTCGCATTAAAGCCAGACCTTTAGAAATTGTATATCATGGCAGAGTGAATTTAAGGGCTGGAGATTTATAACTATAAGTCAAACCTTAAAAATGAGGATAGATTTGTATTATATCAAGGCAGAGTGGGTTCAAGGGGTGGAGATATCCAAGTGCCTTTTTTCCCTTTATTTTGTATGTAAGCAAACCTTTATTTTTTTAATAGGTTTGTATTATATCATTGAAGACCTTTTAAAATTGAATATAGTTTTGTATACATACCTCATAGCTTTTAGAATTACGTTAGGTTTGGCGGGGTTATGTTACAGGTCTAAGCTCAAGGGTCGAGGTAATAAATAAAAGGGAATAAAAGGGTGAGGGGGGGGGGGGGGGGGGGGGGGGGGAAGAGAGAGAGATAATGAGAGTACGAGAAATTTATAGAGAAATCCCGAGGATAAAACAAAAAATCAAATGCCGACAATGAATCCTAGAGATTGTGTCATGTAGGGGGCTTGTGGTAAAAGCAACACTATATCGTTAGCACAATGACAGCATACAATCATTCATACCACCTATTTTTACATCACTTTTATAGGGGATGATATGGTTGGATGGTAGAGCGCGCGGCATGTATCCAGGAAATCCATGGTTCGATCTCCGACTAGGCCCATGTTCCCTTCTGTCGGATGCGGTATCACGTGACTGACAGAGACAGAAGATCGTGGCGTTAGGTTTGGGACCCGCCCGTGTTACAGCCTATTTGCTGACGATGACTCACGTTATCACCCCGATACTGTCGACTGAGTCTACACAAGCAGAAAAAGGCATTACCTTACAGGTAAGCCTCGATCGTTTATATAAGAAATCGTCAAGCTAGATCGCGATGAAGCCTAATTGCTGACGCGGCTTTTACTCTGTTCGCTAGCTAGTAACAGACAAAAAAGAAGCATAACCAATGAACAAACTACATGATTGTATTTATCGCAATGGGTTTAACTTCTGGCGCATTTCTGAAGAAACAGAATCTGATGCCATCGTGACTTAGTGAAATGACGCACTAGTGTGGGACTGGCCTCCCTTACTCAAACAATCCACCAACTATTGTAATTGGGTGAAATTTGAACAACATCATTCCGAGGCCTCCGTTTTCACATCTCACAACACATTAGAACAAAATATGGAGAAACGTTAATACCTTTAATGATAAAATAATGATCCAAGAAACAATCAATGCAAACAATTATGTACATGCTACTATTAATAACCCTTTGTTGCATGAGATGTGAACAAATGCTATCAGATCAATGAAATTTGCTATACAAGCTGTTAAAACAACCCCCCCCCCTTTTCCCCAAAAAAGACACACTGTGCAGTGTGTGTATAGATATTTATTCATTTATTGGAGGTGAAATTGAGGCTGATAAACCGCATCCGCTAACAGCATCACTAACTGAAACATTAAATCTATCATTTTCTGTCCGCACAGTGGTTCCACCGATTTTTTTTTCGTTTGTTATAGTTTCAGACAAGATTTTTATATTGGTGAAAAGTACAATACCCCATTTTTTCTATTTTTGTCCCATCTTTTAAAGCCCGGATCTTTTGTATGACGTGTGAAAAAACCTACACAGAAATTCGACAGCTTAATCCACACAACGAAAACAATGGTGTCAGCTACGACCTGAAATAGGCAACCATGGCTGATTCAGGAGCAAAGAACTTTATCGGTGTTAAGTACTTTTTGCTGTGGTGAAAATGGGCCAACTAGTTAAATAATCACGGTCTGTATGTATATACTCTTCAGCTCCATCAATCATTATTTTAGATATATTTTATGCTTTCAATTCCAACGGTGAACTAAATTGTATATCTCAATAGGAATGGCTCTCGCATAAAGCTATTTGCGTCTAAAAATCATTAGTTAATTTTACTCTTTTAGGCAAAAATACAATTTCTGCGACAACGGTGTCAAAAGATGGCCTAATGAAGACAGACTAAGAACCATCGTAACATTGTACATACGGACGCAATCACGCAGGCCCAAACTGGGATGTTCGGTCAGACGTGAAGCTCATTACCATACTGTCACTGCTTACACGTACTGATGCACTGACCTACGTCATGTACACACACACACAGAACTTGATAATTCACTATCATTCATTCTCTCTGTCTGTCTCTCTTTCTCCTGGGGTTCTCTATCCATGTGTCTTTCTTTTTCTTTTTCTCTAACTCTCTCTCTCTCTCTCTCTCTCTCTCTCTCTCTCTCTCTCTTCTCTCTCTCTCTACCGATGGGGCTTGAGACAATCTGTCTATGTGTGTGTGTGTGTGCGTGGTGGGAATGTGTGTGTGTGTGTACAAGCGTTTTTGGTGCTGTTTTGCCAACTGTGACAACAATGAGCGTAATCCTAATAGAGCTGACAAAAGACCAGGCACTTCAAACCAGAAAGTGACCGCTCCGGTGGTGCAAGCAAAGCTGTCACTCAGGGTGGTGGGATAGAGGGAGAGAGAGAGAGGGGGGGGGGTCAGAGAGCGAGAGGAGAGAGAGGTGAGTGAGAGTGAAAGAGAGAGACAGAGAGAGAGAGTTAAGAGAGAGAGAGAGAGAAAGAGAGAGAGAGAGAGAGGAGAGAGAGAGAGAGAGAGAGAGAGAGAGAGAGAGAGAGAGAGAGAGAGAGAGAGAGTTAAAAGAGAGAGAGAGAGAGAGAGCTCATGCATCACTGGTGGTGCAAAGCTGTCACGGTTTTCAGGGTCAGTGAACAGTGACCGTTGGACGGTTGTAAATGCCTAGCGGACAGGCAGACCAGAGACTAATCACTGAACTACATACAAAAGTAAAACCCTGACCCATCAACCCAGGTGGGGGGGGGGGGGGGGGGTGTCTGAGGGGACCGTTACACACACTAATGTGCTGATCATAACAAATAGTAGTACTCCTGGGAACTCGGGGAAAGTGAGAAAGTAATGGAGGTGGAAGGAGAGAGGAAGGGAGAGAGAGAGAGAGAGAGAGAGAGAGAGAGAGAGAGAGAGAGAGAGAGGAGAGAGGGGGAAGAAGGGGGGGNGGGGGGGGGGGGGGGAAAGAAACAAGAAACAAATACACGCCAAATTAAAAGTCTGTCTGAGGATAAACAATGAGAGAGAGAGAGAGAGAGAGAGAGAGAGAGAGAGAGAATCAAGAAGGAGCGGGAAAACGTGAGAAACCCAGTGTAAAGGTCCATTGCGTGTATGAGACGACAGGTAGTAAAAGAACATAAAATTAATACACACATCATTAATACCGGTAGTATATTATACACGTCGCGCTATGAAAGTTACAACCCTCCCAATATCAGAGGTGTGTGCTTTAAGTGCTACCAGGTATATGTAATCTAATCACGATTCACCTCAACTAAGGATTAAGTTGCACTATTTCACCGCGAACAAAGGGGTCCAGGGCCTTTGATGTACTGGCGGGTACATTTATAGTATGTATGTATCGTGTGCGAAAGTTCACATGATCTAGAGATTTTGTTTACAGTAATTACACTCCTATTCACCACGGCAAACAAAGACGTTACGTTCCGACCTATTTTTCAACTGGTTATGACCTTGTAGTCGAATTTTAATGCAGCAAAAATGGGGAGAATTTAACAACCTAATTGAAATAATATATAATTTTAACGGGTTTGAATTATACTGTACTACTCGCACAACAAAGAGAACGAAAAAGTAGATGGGCATGTATTTATCTAACTGTAAATAAAAGAGGCAGCGCGCGTGGGCGTGGATGAGAGAGAAAGAGAGAGGAGAAGAGAAGAGAGAGAGAGAGAGAGGTGGGGAAGGGGTGAGAGAATATTAGAGAGGGAAAGAGAGACGTGGGAAACAGAGGTTAACAGAGATCGAATGAGTGATGGAAAGAGAAAGAGATATATTGCGAAAAGAAGAAAGGGATAAGAAGAACATATTAGGGTGGAAGAAAAAAGTAGTGAGAGAGAGAGAAAGGTGGACAAAGAAAAAAAAAAAGATAAAGAGAGACGTGGCGGTAAAGAAAGAAAATTTAAAGAGAGAGAGAGAGAGAGAGAGAGAGAGAGAGAGAGAGAGAGAGAGGGAGAGAAGAGAGAAAGAGAGAGAGAGAGAGAGAGAGAGAGAGAAAGAGAGAGAGAGAGAGAGAAAGAGAGAGAAGAGAAAGAAAGAGGAGAGAGAGATAGAGAGAGAGAGATGCATGATTGTGCCACTGACCTTATGGCTGTGAGAGGCAAGTCACGCCCATGTTGTACAGAACGGCTATATATCCACAGGGTATGGAGCTCGATGCTCTGTTCATCAGTCATAAAATCCTGACACTGACAGAGCCCAGAGTTCTGTGAGTGATCACCAGAGGCCAGATGTCATAGAAATATCCTGGGAAGAAGATAATGCAAATATAACTGAAGAGGAAATAAAAAATACCCTCATTGTAAGTACATGTACATGTATTCTGACACAATTATACAGTGCAAGAGAGTAATCACATAACATTGTCAGACATTAGTGTCGGGACTCGTCCGCAATGTAGCCTATTCGCTGACAATGGGTGTTAAGAAAAGTAAACAAAAAAAAACAACCTACATGTATATATTGGGCACACGAGTTTTCTTGAAGGTTACGAAAAGTGACCTCCATACCCCCACCCAGGGACATAGACCATCGTGCCAATCTGCCCGGACCCTGCACTGTTCCGGCTATTCAAACACAACACCCATCACCGCGGCCTCTCTCACCATCGATTCTTGGAAAAAAGCCCAATCAGGCAATCATCAGTTTTTCCCCGCCTTAGTTTTTCCTTTGACACAACTAGAGAGCGAGTTCGTTTTTACAGCACGTCAGCACAGTAACGGCTATATTGACTAGATCTGAAGTCTCTGACATCAGTGTATGGCTGCCGACCCACTGTATTACTAAATACAAGAGTAAGGTTTATTGGTTTCTTGAAGTCAACCATATCGTGGACGGGTTCCTAGATAACTGTCTGAATTTCTTTCACCAGCTGCTACCCGGAGCCTGAGCGGGGATATCAGCCAGGACTTTTGTCTCATTAAACTGACAAAGTCACGAGAGATTGTGAAAACGTGTCGCTAAATCTATAGTCTCAGCTGTCTCAAGCAGTAGGGCACGATTTCTTCACCCGATTTGTGGACGGAATCGAAACGATTAAAACCCTGTGATCTTTTGTCCGCAATGTAGCCTATTCGCTGACAATGGGTGTTAAGAAAAGTAAACAAAAAAAAACAACCTACATGTATATATTGGGCACACGAGTTTTCTTGAAGGTTACGAAAAGTGACCTCCATACCCCCACCCAGGGACATAGACCATCGTGCCAATCTGCCCGGACCCTGCACTGTTCCGGCTATTCAAACACAACACCCATCACCGCGGCCTCTCTCACCATCGATTCTTGGAAAAAAGCCCAATCAGGCAATCATCAGTTTTTCCCCGCCTTAGTTTTTCCTTTGACACAACTAGAGAGCGAGTTCGTTTTTACAGCACGTCAGCACAGTAACGGCTATATTGACTAGATCTGAAGTCTCTGACATCAGTGTATGGCTGCCGACCCACTGTATTACTAAATACAAGAGTAAGGTTTATTGGTTTCTTAAAGTCAACCATATCGTGGACTATTTCAGTGTACGCTTGGACATTAACTTCTTTATTGACAGCCCATTTCAAGATAACTGCGTTCATTGCTTCTACAATTGATTACTTTTTCCTAGAGCCAAAACAAAACAAAGCGCCAGGTTTAGTCACGAACCTGCCAACCTGGCGGAGTACAGATTGACAGACAGGTTTAGTCACGAACCTGGTGGACTACAGGGTGACAGACATGATCTCCAACAGATGGAGCCGATCAGGACAGGCAGCAGCTGCAGGAACTTGACTTTAACAGGAATTAGGTCTACGTG
Source organism: Elysia chlorotica (assembly GCA_003991915.1). NCBI lineage: Eukaryota > Metazoa > Mollusca > Gastropoda > Plakobranchidae > Elysia > Elysia chlorotica. Next base: position 386,827 of record RQTK01000016.1, on the reverse strand, counting down.
ACGTGTCTGTATGGATTTGATAATAATTTAGGCTGCCTTTGAACGTCTCTTCTATAATTATAAAATAATTTTTTTTAAATATTGAAATACATTTCTGCGCGTGAGTTGCTTGTCATTTTTAAACTTTCTTCATGACACACACCTCTTTCGGGCGTAGATGATTTCATGACGCTTTTCTTCCTTTACAGCAGGCTTACAATAGAAATGCCTGTCAGCATTTATATAAGTATGATTGTAGTTCGAAGGGCAATTTGTTAAAGGGGAGTGGGAGGGGGGGGGGGAGTTGTTTGCTGTCAGTTTTGGTTCATCTTTTGTTGTTGTTATGCTTTTGTTTGGATGTGTTGTTGTTGTTGTTGTTGTTGTTGTTGTTGTTGTTGTTGTTGTTGTTGATGTTGAAGGTGGGTTTTTTTCATTGTGTATGCCTGTGTGTGTGTGTTTGAGGAGGAGGCGGTAGAAAGATGTTTATGAATAGAAAAATATTATTAAGCCGTCACGGAACCAAATTTATAGATACGAGCTATAACTGTTTAAATAAAATAATAATACAAAATACATTACGGAAATGGAAATTTGAGAACGTGCACACAAATTACTTTATTTGTTGGACAAAGCCATTAAGGTTAAATCCAACACACACACAAAACTGCACGACGAAAGCGGCGCTGTAAAGCCAAAGTTGTAAATTCTGTCTCCATTATGGCGCTGTAAAGCCAAAGATTTAAATTCTGTCTCCATTACTGACTTAACACCAGTCTACAAAACTGATGCTGGGAGGAAGCAGCGCTGAGAAACTTCAGTTGTGAATTTGAGTAAAGGTAAACAAAATTTTTATTGCACAAAGCCATTAAGGACTGACATTAGCAAGGTTTACAAAGCTGCACATCGGAAATCGGAAGCTGAACTGTAAATACAATTATCGGCGTTTAGAGTTTCCCCAGGAGAAGTAGGAGCAACCTGAGGCTATCTGTTATCTGGTATCCTCGGGGCAACGCCACAAGCTGGTGAGCGCTGTAAAATACAAGTCGTAAGAGAACAAAAGAGAGAAAGGTAAGTTAGCACAATGATGGCATCGATTGGCCAATAGGCAGAGGAAGGGACTATAGATTCTAACGTAAATTACAACATATACTGTCCACCTCTTCCCTCTCTCTCTCTCGTATTCTGTAACTCTCTATCTCTCTCCCTCCTTACCTCTCTCGCATTCTGTAACTCTTTATCTCTTTCTCTCTCTCTACATTTATTTTACCCCCCCCCCCTCTTTTCTCTTCTCCCTATCGATATATCTATCGATTTATATGGTCTATCTATATGCATATACATATTTAATTATCTATATTGCTAGGTAGTTATCTATCTGTCTGTATTAGTATCTGCTATTTCTCTACCTATATATCGATCAGTCTATCTCTCGATCTTTATCGGAAGCGACGCTGAAAAAGACAACTGACAAGTCGGAAAAAAGCACAAATTGGCGTTATGGTTTCTATCGATTGGACGACGGGCAGACAGACATTCAGACAGCTGACGATAAATTGTCATCTTTCAGTTCAAAAGCTATGAGAGGTTTGCATTGCACACGCATTGTCGCTCTCCATCTTTCTCACTTTGTTTCACTCCCCATCTCTCTCTCTCTCTCTCTCTCTCTCTCACTCTGAACCTCTTTCCCTCTATCTCTTACCTTCATTCTCTCCTATCCCTTTCTCCCCCTCTTAACCTCAATCTCTCTTTCTCTACCTGGGTTTCTCTCTCTCTCTCTCTCTCTCTCTCTCTCTCTCTCTCTCTCTCTCTCTCTCTCTCCCTCCTTTTCCCTCTTTATCACCCCCCCCCCTGTCTCTCTGTCTCCCTCTGTCTATCTGATCTGTCTGTATGCAGCAATGCCACTTTCTAGTTCAGAGCATTACGTCTGCACACACAATCGTCCCAGCTGATGGTGATTGTGATCAATAGAGACCCCGGCTCAGCATTACAGCTCCTGTTGATTATGCAGACACAGTCGATCTTGACCTAAAGGAGAGGGAAAAAGAGAGAGAGACAGACAGAGAGGAGATTAATAAAAATAAGAAATAGGAAAAGGAAAGGCCCTGCTTCATGTGTATTACAAAGGTGATTGAAATTCAAAGGAAACTATCAGCTTTGTAGTTGTTGGCGACGACAGACATACCAATCACGAGTGGTCATCAGGGCTTAGTGTTATTATTAATAAATGTATAATGTATAAGCCTACGTGTAATATCGTTAGAGCAAGAGGAGAAGGGTGTGGAGATGTTGATATACATCCGGGTATTGTCACAACGTCTCCCTGTGGTAGCGCATTGTTAGGAGCTTGTATTGGCAACAGACTCCCCCATAGAGCCCACTTGTGGACGTACCAACAAAACCAACACACCAAAGCACACCAACCCCTTTATAATCGGGAAAAATGATAAAGAGAGAGAGAGAGTGTGTGGGTGGGTGGGTGGGAGGTAGGGAGGGAGGGGATAAAGATAAAGAAAGGGGAGGCTGATTGAAATTTTAAAGGGGCGGTTCAGGGTTTACGGGTTGATACTTGATAGTGAAGGTGGCAGGCCAAACACTGGTGGTTATCACAGAGCTTAGTGCTACTGCCCGTCTGGCACTCTTGTCAGTGGTGGAGCAAGGGGGAAGAATATGGAGAGAGAAGGAGAGAGTAGGAGAGTGAGAGGGGGGAGAGAGAGTAGGAGAGTGAGAGGGGGGAGAGAGAGTAGGAGAGTGAGTCGGGGGAGAAAGAGAGAGAAAGAGGTAGGAGAGTGAGAGGAGAGAGAGACAAAAAGATAGAAAAACAGAGAGAAAGAAGAGAGAGAGAGAGAGAGAGAGAGAGAGAGAGAGCAAATGAGAGAGAGAAATAGACAGGCAGACACATAGAGAGAAAAAGCTCCCCCTGGAAAATTAATAGAACCAGACAAACGTAAATTCGGGGGTGGAGTAGAGAGTAGAGACTTGGCAGGTAATGCTCAACACAGGGTGAACACAGAGACTGCACTGTGCTGTAACCTAATGTTACGCGTGGGGGGCCTTCACTATATTTTAGCTGTATCTCGGATGGGTCCCAAAAATAACGTCTAGAACTTACAGGTACATTGTCACACAGAGACAAAGGCAAGAATGTGGATAGCAACTTTCCTGGGCTGTCCACACACACAAATCTATGAACTGTTTTTTTTTTTTTTTTTTGTAAAGTCCCTCCCTCCCCCTTTCCCTCACACACACACACACACACACTCACACTGACTGGGCCTTAAAAACTTACTGCGAAATATAAACAGATATAGGGCCTATGTATTTATATGCACGTTCATTTCACTCAGAGAACTGATGACAATTGCCGCTCTTTCAAAGCATAGTGCACTCGTATTTCACCACCAAAAGAACAAACAAAAAAAAAAATTAAGTGTTGAAAAGGGAAGAAAGTAGGCTAAGAGGGAAGATTTTCGGTAAAGAAGGAAGACTTTCAAACCCTCTGGGTAGATTAAGGTGGGAGTGCAACTGGTTTTTATGTATGCATTTCGTTCAAAGATTAAGCTGCTGGTCACATAACTGTTCAAATAGACCCGAGTCAGCGAGTCAGCGAGTCACTGTTTGCACTGTCTTCTCTATCTCTGTGTCTCTCTGACTGCGTTTCTGTCTCTTATCATCTCCATCTCTCCCCATTCTCTCTATCTGGGTTACTCTCTCCTTTTGTTTCTTTTTCACTTTTCCCCTCTCTATATAGATCTCTATCATTATCTCTCTATCTATCTGTCTGTCTCTCTCTCTCTCTCTCTCCCACATTCTCTCTATCTGGGTTACTCTCTCATTTTGTTTCTTTTTCACTTTTCCTCTCTCTCTCTCTCTCTCTCTCTCTCTCTCTCTCTCTCTCTCTCTCTCTATCTCTCTCTGTTTGCTCTTCGCGGCAACAGCCAAAAAGAGGTTGCCCTGGGTTTTTAGAACACTGGAGAGCTGGAGAGGAAGAAATGAGGAGGCGGGCAATATAGACATGTAGGTCACTGTGGTACAAGGCTTTGGA
>RQTK01000016.1:340306-380306 GCA_003991915.1 Elysia chlorotica | reverse complement strand
AAAGACCTATGTGAGAAAGGGAGAGAGAAATCGAAGTATTTGTGTGTGTGTGTGTGTGTGTAAGAGAGAGATAGAGAGAAAGAGAGAGGAGAGAGTTTAAGAACTAACGAATGAGATTATGGCTCGGTGAAAACATAGAACCCCACCAATGCCTTCAAAAATTATTAATTTTACACACTACACAGTAGTAGTTGTAGATGACTTTGTTTAACGTCCAACATCAGCACTATATAGGCTATATTCATAATTTTGTGACGGGCACCAAGACTGACGTCTGACAATTGTATGTGCTGCCACAGACGGGACAGGGCGGGGATACCACCATGACTCCTGTCTAAGCCGGTCACATTATACACAGTACACAGTAGCTAGTAGGCACTGGAATATATGTAATACCCTGCTAAGTTCAAATGTGAAATGCGAGGAAAGTCTGTACGACGATTCTTTGGGGAAATGACCGGACGAATGTCAGCCTCCTGGATCCCATGTCACAGTCTACATAGAACACAGTGCATTGTGCATCCTACATCGTGATTGAACCTCCTAGTAGCACTTTCTTAGTCGATTGGTTTAGTATTAGTGAACCGTTTTATTTATTTACGATTGCTACTTTTCCTACTGGTTTCTTAAAATGAATAAAGTTGAAAAGAATACTACTGAGTGATCGTTTGTTGCCTTATTATTGTTTTTTGTTTTGTCCCTCTTTCCATACAGAGTAGAAATACATTATTATGGAACCGATCTTAACAAAGTCACGATGATGGTAGCACAATGGGAATTTTAACAGTAATAATAATAATAATAATAATAATAATAATAATGAGAGAGAGAGAGAGAAACTACAACTATACAACTAATGATGTACGAGTCTTTTTTTTTCGAACAGTATCATCTTACTAACGAGAAGCAAAAAAAATTAAGAGCGGCATAATAGTGTTTATTTATTTATTAAGGGTGTAATTGTTATTCATATAATTTAATGTGTGCAGTTGTATACATCTCAGTGTCTTTTGTTCATTACAATAATTATTGTAAAACATACATGATCTAAACGCTATACTGTTATAATGTAACACATGCTATTTTAAAGCGTTTACTACTATAATACAGGCATTTAAAAGTAATACATACAATTACTAGCCGCCCTTACAATCACAGTACACATAACACTAGTCTAGCAAGCCTTGGCTATGTTTACGCGTCTCAAGTAAGAAAGACTGGCAGCGTGTCCCAAATCTTTGAAAACTGACAGATATTAATAATAATAATAATAATAATCATAATAATTTAATAATAGTAACAACAACAACAACAACAACAACAAGGGCAGCAGTAGCATAATCAACTCACCAATAGTTCAAATAACACTATGAGTAATAATCCAGAAGAATAAACAGTTTACTAAAATAAGAATGTAACAATTTAAAAGATACAATTGATCTGGAGTCTAGACTACACTAGATGTGTTTAAACCATCGTATTGCTTAGATAAAGTAAACATTATAATCTAGAGAAAATCTACGATAGTAAGTTATGACGGTGACAGCAAATGGAACAACAAGAACGCATCCTTAAACTGGAGCAAATACTGCGTAGTGTACTTTCTGTTTTCTAATGTTTACATGTAGGCCTAGGTTGCCAGTGTGTTGGAGCGCCTACCTACTAACGGTAGGCCTACTGCAGCTGTAGAGTGTAGAACCAACTGTAGAGCAAGAGGGGAGAGGCAGAGATGCTGGCTCGCTAAACCGAACAGCTGTGGGGGCAGAAAAGTTTTCTGCTCTCACCTCCCTCACTGAGCCTACTTCTAGTACTTGTGAAAATTCCCCACTTCTATTCATTGAGTGACGCGCTGCGCTAGCCGCTAGATCTGTGAGGGAATGTCCGGTGAGTCACTGAGCAGGCTCCGAAAGCTTTCGAACCCACTTCGCTTCCTTGTACATGTAATAACATTATTTTATTCACGATTAAAAGCAATGCTTAAAATTGAATGAGTAGAATATTTGGGAGGGGGCGTGAAACTACAACTAATGCTGTACGAGTTCTTTTTCAAACAGTATCATCTTGCTAACGAGAAGCTTAAAGAGTGACACAATAGTTGTTTTTTTTTTTAAATTAAGTTTATATCCATATTACCATATTACAGGTATTTAATATGTTATGCTCAGTTGTCTTTCATCTCACTGTCTTTTGTTCATTACTATAATTATTGTAACACTTATATACCTAATCGATGATAAAAGCCATAATATAACACGTGCTATTTTAAAGCGCTTACTATTATGACACTGGCATTTAGGCTATAAGTAGTATAAACAGCCCTTACAATCAGAGTACAGTCATATATCATAATGAGTTGATATCAGTGTTTAAGAGAGTTTAATGCGATATGGAACTAGATCTCTAGATCGTAGTCTAGCAAGCATTGACTATGTTTACGCGTCTCAGGTTAGATAGGCTGTGGCAGGGTGTCCCAAATCTTTGAAAACTGACAGATAACACCAAAGTAACACCGTATGACGTCACGCTGAATGGTAGGTCCATGGACAAGTATAGGTCACAGAGTTCTATTACTAGTAACCATAGATGTATAACTACCCCAGGTATTTATATACATCTATGCTAGTAACAATTATCTTTGGGCCAATCTCCTACAGCAGGCTTACGCCCAAAGTTACCGACCCGTGGGACAAATTACATTGCGCTCTGTGTGCTGTAAAGTCCATCAACTCGGAGGTCGCGTCAATTTTAGGAGGAAAGTCTTGTGTGCTCTGGATTGACGAGCAAAAGTTGCTAGGATCAAAAACTCGAATTTTTACTGTACTGGTGTATTTCGTCCCGTGTAATTATTAAATCGGAGATAGGAGAAAGTCATGACGCTGAAATACTTGAAAGTCACCACTGCTACCAACACTAAACCCAGCAATGCCAACTGGATCATTATTTCCAAACCAAACATCTCGCAGAAACAACTAGCATATTATTGAATCGCAAAACATGAATAACGCCCGAACTTACTAACCTGCCAACAAGATCCGTACAAACGGAAAAGGCTTGACCTGACACACTTCCCACTACATACAAACACACAGCCATCTCAGCCATGCGCACCAACTGACAGTGCGGGAAAGTGCGCCAGAAAAATACACAGTTGCAACAGCATATTTACGACGGAAAGAAAGAGTTCCCAAGTGCCAACCTTACTTCAAAAAAAAAAAAGAAAGAAAGAAAAAAAAAGTGTCTGTACCATACGCAGCTAATAATTGGTGTTTCTTACTTGTATTTCACCAATATGAACACTTTAAAAGCTGGTGCGGTTGGCAGATCATAAGGCAGCGGTCAAAATGATGGATGTGCGTGGCCATGCGAAATTGACATTCTAGTAAAATATTCACAGAGGGATAAACAAATAGTAACAATGCAAGGCCATGTTAAATGCAGGCGGAGAAATAGGCAATGCTATATAATATAGACTCATCACTTCTTTGCACTAGGGGAGCCCCATCTGTTAACTGTGCATCAAATTTTGGGGCCCGTAACGTAGCAGTGACTGTGATGATTAATGTGTTTGGCAATGTGGAATTGACATCCTGTGGGTTATCTAGAGCCAATCGGAATGTGTAACCAGGAGGAGGAAAAGTTAAAGGTACAAGAATGTATATATACATGCAATTTGAACTGAACTGTTTTTTGTTTTTGTTTTTGTTTTATAAACGACCGATACTTTTATTTTCATCATTTTACTTCATCAACAATAAGTTAATCTTTTTTTCGAATAGGGTGATTGTTGTAATTTATGTTGATCCTAGACGGGTGGCATGTTGAAGAAAATCCCATTGCATTCAGCTCTGTATGGCAATGATAAATGTTATTTTATGATGCAATGTTCCCTACACGCCAGGTATTTCTGGTGCGACAAAGCGTGCACAGGTAAACCTATTACCTGTAGGTAAAACCCTGGGCGGAAAAAGTTTTGTTGACTTTTTCCTTACAAATTGTGGGCTATTGTAGTTACGCGTTAATTAACGTAGAGAGACGTGGGGTCATTGAGATTATGTTGATTTAGCGGCAGGAACACACCACTTTTCTTACTCTTGTCAGTGTTAACAATGACCACATTCATGGCTGTCTAGAAGGCTGTGAAATAGTGATATAGGATCTGCAAATGATACACCCAAAACCCTATTTATAAGTTGTTCTACCATGAGCGTTTTCTTGGAGTTGGCAGCTGTGGTAATATCAGCGACTGCCAACATTGTGCCAAAAAGCGCACATCCATTGAAAATTATAATCGTATTTTATACTGTAATAGCTTTGAATACAAGTCCACTGTGATGGCTGGTGGGGTTGGCAGGTTTGGTAACCAACGTCTATGTTCAGATGGCCGGTGGTCAGACGGCCAGTTCGTTGACCGGACCGACGGTAGAGTCGGTAGAGCGTCAATCAGCAGAACTAGGCGCGCCACTAAAAGGTGCTGGGCTGAGGCCGAGACATCTCGCGGCAGGCGGGAGATTATGTCCAGTTATAAATGGCCCTCGCGTGGCGCATTCACGCATACACGGGCATATAGAATGATGATAGTGTCACAAAGCTATGTGAGGGGTCGGGGTGAGGAGGAGAGGGAGCAAAAATACCGTTGGACTTCTGTTATGGAGATACCCTGTTCGACCCCAGACCCACGGCTATGCACCTACATACTATTTGTCGTACTTCGCCCCCTACCTCGCTGGTTCTGGGTCAGAACAAATTGACTGGCTAAGACAGAAGTCTTAGCACCCACGCTGAGTCTCTGGAATCTAGAATAATTCATACGATTTTATTATTGAAAACTTGTCCCCACGGGATGGTTTAATTTGTTAAATTGGCTTTCCAACGCCATCGTCAGCAAATAGGCTACAGGTAGGAGAGTTTCTCTCCTGCACACAGAACTATCTAAGGTTGGTTGATATTATGATCATTGCTTGAGTTGACCGCTGGTAGTCAATGTTCAATTTGTCAACTTGTACAAGACCAGATAAAACTTAAAGGACAGAGGGATTAAGACACCTTTGGTAGGGGGAGGTGCAGGTGGAGTCAGGGAAACATAGCATTGGCCTTTGACACATCCTAAATTAGTAGAAGGTTCGGGTTGCCATCTGATGATAAGATACTGGGGAATCAAGAGAGAGAGAGAGAGAGAGAGAGAGAGAGAGAGAGAGAGAGAGAGAGACAGAGAGTTGTTGTTCAGTTGGTTTAACGTCCAACATCAGCACTATACAGGCTATATTGTGGACGGACCCCAAGACTGAATTCCGACAATTTTATGTGCTGTCACACACGAGACAGGGCGGGGATACCATGACTCCTGTCTCAGCTGGTCACATTTAACTGACACCGACCCAACCAGTAGGAAGCGAAATCGTGAGGGTTGGAACATGGAACTTTTTTTTTGTTTGCTTGTTGTTCTTGGGTGGTTGGTGTNGNGNGGGGGGGGGGGGGGGGGGGGTGAGAAGAGAGTATAGGGACAATGATTCCAGTAGTCAAAAATATTTGGTAAGACTGCTAGTAGTGTATTGTTAAAAGATGCACCTTATTTCACTGTTCTCGTGTGTCACAGGTTGGTTTCTCTGAGTCTTCACTGTTCTAGCAAACTTGATATAAATACATACAGTATTTTATAAACCTAAGTAAATCTACAGCTGTTTTCTGTTCACACTGCTCTGGATGAAGGGTAGTAAGTATAAACGCATTCCCAACCTAAAACCTCAGAAAAGGGTACTTTTAAATAGTAAAAACCATTAGACGTGTGGCTACACTTATAGTACTTGCCCTCTCTAGATCCTTGTATACTCAATGGTCTGATCTTCAGCTGGTACGAAAATCGCAATACATATATAAGTCATTTTTATGAAATGTCATCTTTATTCAAAGCTCTGGAACTCGGAGCTGGGTATCATGGACTTGCCTGATCATACCAACACTGACACAGCCAATGGGAACGAAATGTGGAGGCCAAAACCAAAACCTTCCAATTTAAAGCGGTACGCCACATTCTTTGACAACTACATATAATCTTTTGTATATACGACTTTCAGTTTCAAGAAGTTTATGAAATAATCAGAACATATATCCAGTTTTAACAACGTGTGTGAGAGACAGACTAAGTGTACGGCTACACCAAGCTAAACCAAGCGTGGGTCGACAGTATCATAAGACAAAGTTGTCGATCCTGGTATATCTTGCCCAAGCAACACAGATGCCAGCCGAAGCATGTGATGCCAGGATCAAAGGTCACCGGTCAGCGGGGAATCGCTCTTCGCACATACACGCGAGCCTAGATTCTGGCTTGGCCAGCTATCTAGGTCAAATTGTGCCCAGCGGTTATGCGATTAGCTAACTTTTCAAATATTTAAAAAACTACGCTGATTTCATATATCATTTTTATTGTGACCCTATTTTATTACTATCTGAGACTAAATATACTACTTGGATCTATACTTATGAAGGCATTCTGGAGAAAAGTGTGTTTAAAGTTTTGAATCGAGAGCCGGAAAACAATGGCGGTCGTCCAACACAGATCAAGTTTTGCCTCCCCATAGCAAAACACAGAAACCGTCGTGCGACGTGGAAGCTGGTAACCGTCGCACGACAGCCGGTTTATCTTCAGAAACGATTAACCACTGAAAATTGGATCTCCGCATATTGCCTGTGTATGGCCAGGATGCATGTATGAGTTGGTATATTTTCAGCTTAAGAAAGTTTTACTTTTATGTGACATAATACATCCTAGTTTTCCTGTAGAAAACCAATAAATCGAAAATCTTACAAAAGAATGATAATTTTTTATGTCTTCAAGTTGAACAGACAGTCCCCTGAGCTAAAATTAAACATTCTCACGAGCAAAAACAGAAATTCTTTATATACATTTTAAATGAACTTCTCTACAGTATGTTTTTCAACCTAAAAACAATATGGGTAAAAGCATAAAAAAAATATAGTTTGTTTTGTTACTGTTTGACTAAACATGTTGGTGTTAATCTTGATGTAAACTTCTTTTTCTCAAATGACAATCAAGTCTAGAATTGAACATTTGATTAAGGGATCAATCTGTGATATTCAATTGAGTTGTAACTTGTCTCTACAACCCCAAACCATATCCCCCCCCCCCCCCCAAACGGCAAAAAGGGAGTGCAATCTGATTTGTCAACGACTTTCTACAAGGTTTATAGCTACATAGTAGTCGATTCTTTGACGTTTTGTTCTATTTTTTTTCTTACTTTTAAAATGTAGCCAATGTAAAAACAAAAAATCTTGTTTCATTGAATTTGTATATAGATGACTTTTACAATTATTCTGTTGACATAATAAAATCCTGGCCAGATACTAATTAATTAAATAATGACGGGACTGAACTGGATTTATAAAGACTACCAGATCTAGTGTTAAATAATTTATAAATTATGCTATCTGCGCAGAAGCAAATATAAATAACCAAGCAACACCCAGCTATCTATTTTTGGCTGTTAAGTCCGAAGCGGTCAAGCGAGTTTTGCAGTTTTAGAGTTTGTTGTCCTTTCTGCAGCCGCTATATAAATCAATCTTCCTCGAAAGAGGGCCTTCAATAAACATTATGTGTACAGACAATCCATCGACTAGTTTCAGTCCATGATTGCTTCCAGCACAGCACGAGCTAGAGCGTCACTAGACTAGGCCTAATGTTCATATTATAAGATAGCCTAACTTATAAAGGTGGATCTAACAACAGTGATAATTTAATCAATAATTGTAAGACGATCTTCATTGTGTAAGATTAAACATTGGCCTTTTAAACAGTTAAAATCTAGACCAAGATCTAGATCTAGATTCTAGATTTAGTCAGCCCATTTATTAATAAAGAAAGTCGGACACCTCTTTATAAATGCAAATGGTCATGAGGGTTCAAGGATCCATAGGCACATAGAATCTAGATCTAGGCTAGAATATTTTGAAATATGACCAGTCTAGTATTTAAACTCTAGATCTACAGTCTACCTAAGCTAGAATCGAGATTAGATGTATAGTTCTAGATCTTAAGCGAGATGTGGATCTAGTCTAGATCTAGATTCTAGGTCTTAGATTTAGATTGGGCTTTTATGGAAGTTTGACTTACCGTCGTATAAAAGGTGATTGCCGATTTAGATTAGAAACCGATCGAGTAATCCACTGAGAGATAGATCTAGATCTAGAGATTCTCAAATTCAATCTAGGCCTAAATTTCTTGTCAACTAAGGAGTTCAGACTGCTAGGCAAAACAAACTGAGAGTCTGAGAGTGAGACTGTATTGATTCGTCGACAAAAGCTTCTCCACAGGTCTACTTCCACTTCTGTTGTTTGCATTGTTATGGAACTCCACCCCTCTATGTTTTTGCCAGATTTCACTCCCACGGATAGACTAAAAAGTCGCTTAGACAGGCATGGAAACGTTACGTTTAATAACGATACACACGTCGACACTGAGATTTTTTTTTATCAATAAGATATAGGGCCTATTTGAATAGAAAATGATAAAACAATTTGAACTGATAGGCCTACTTGGAATTCTTAGATCATTTAATTCAAACCAAGGTTGTAGGTTTCATCGAAGTAAACTAAGAGGTGCGCGATCTATAAAATAAAAAAAATACCAATTTTACTTTTAATGCGAAAAACTCACTAAACCATCTAAATAATAATATTAATGATGAAAAGATGTAATTAAATGCAAGAGCACCATAAAATTAACCAAACTTTACCACTGAAGTTGTAGGTTTAGATCGAAACTCAAATCCCATCATAAACAAAAGCATACTGATAGACTTTTTGTGTCGATTCTGTAATTACATGTAATTCAAATTTTCCGAAGTTTCATTGTGAATTTGACTGAGAGTGGGGAATTTATACATCAGTTATATCTACTTATTTCAACCTTTGAAGGCGGTTATGTTTTTTTTTTTTTATAACACAAGGATCTGCTGCGCCACTGAGAAAAAAATAGATGGAAAGAATGACATAAAAGGCAAACAATAACCCAGTTTAGTAATCAACAGTTCCCCCAGGAAGATCTTATAAGTTATATAGCGAGGGGACCTCAAGACATGACATCAAGAAGCTGGCCGATCACATAATACTGACATAGATCCAACAAGTAGGGAAAAAATGTGGTCAGAAAAGGTATCGAACACACGACCATCCAGTTAAAAACAGTATGGTATTCCCTCTGAACACCGTGCCCCTACATTGAGATGGTTCTGATGAGAAAACATTTTATTTAACGTGTTTTTTAATAGTAACATTGTCTCAAAGTCGACCTAGAAATCTCCGGCTATTCAAAACTTTTTTATTACAACAAAATAAAGAAAAAGCATGTCGTGTTAGTATGCATGGTTATAAAATCTTCCCAAATAATTATCACAATTAAAATGGAGAAAAGTTTAATATTATAATAATTCACACCGACACGTGATTTTCTGATGCAAATTTATTGTGCCCGAACAAAGTGGCTACTTGTTGTTGTTGTTGTTGTTGTTGTTGTTGTTGTTGTTGTTGTTGTTGTTGGTGGTGGTGGTGGTGGTGGTGGTGGTAGTAGTGGGGGTTTTTTCGCGGTTTTTTTTCTTTCATTTTATTTTAAAGAGGGGATGTTAAAAAAAAAAAACTCCCTATATGATTACAAATGTAACCATTGGTTTACAACCTCCTGTTTCTCGGCGCTCAGCGTTTTTTAATTTTTGTTTTTGTTTTTGCTTTTGTTCTTTTGTTTGTTTCTCTGCTTTCATTTTTTAAGCTTCATCAATTTTTAGGAGTTGGGTTATTGTTGCTGTTTTTTATTTTATTTTATATTTTTTTAAGATTCTCTTCGTTTTACAGATGCGTAATCTTTTAGATGGCGCTCTGTTTGGGATTCAAGAAGAGTGTGCGAAACATAAATTAACCCACCCACACACACACACACACACACACCGTTCAAGGCTGTGTGGAAGTTGCGCTGTATCATACAATTGAATTGGCTCAAAAATAATTTTGGCAGTCTTTTTTACTTTTTGGCAATTTTCTGGTAGCAATAACATAAACAGTCGGTGTGCTACGTACAAAATTAGGATCGGAAAAATGCGTTGATGAGCGAAGCAAAACCATCGGTTTTAAATCTAATACCTGAGATCGTATCCATGTTCTCTCGTGGTTCGGAATAAAAAAAAAATGGCATGGCGAAGAAGAGGGGCAGTTATTAAAGTTTTGCCAATGATTAAAATTTCAATATTTTAGTGCAGTTTCCTACGTTTATAATCACTATATACTTAACGACTACGGTACAACCTTTTGATCATTAGGCTACACAGTTTTGATGAACCTAGGCCCTATAATACGAGGCCAAACACGAGGCATCTGACGAAGGAATTTGCTGCGTTCAGAAAACAATTAAAACAAAAACAAAAAACCAGGTACTTTACTATCGCGCGAGTTATGGTCTTAAATGGTCGCGAGTTATGGTCTTAAATGGTCGCTCCATTGTCCACAATGATGTAATGGAGTTCCTGAGACAACTGACCATAATGTCACTGCCCTTTTACAAAGCTTGATGGAGGTATGATAGCCTACAGTTCAGGCTACCGGTGACAAGCTGATGTGGAGGTGTAGCCATACGATAGTAGGGCCTACTACTAAAAGGGCTTGAGAGGGAAATACAATGTATTGCAGCTGTAAGCACACAGACATTAGTCTTGTGACAGATCCAGGGTATAGCCTTGTCGATGGTGGGCCTTGAAAAACTAATAAACAAATCATAAATTAATTACAAGATCATTTACCAATATATCGAATGTGTTGTGGGGAAAGGATTCATTATTATTGAATTTCTAAAAAATTTCTGGAAGATAAGATTCTCCGTGCTGAGATATCTGCTGAAAACTAGGTCCATTGTATTTTAAATAAAAGTTTTGTTTTGAGTTGAAAATAATGTGTCTGTATATAGCCTGTTTTGGGTGAGGATCTACAGAGGTCACGGCCCTTAAGTACAACACGGTAGTAGCTTACAATTTGTCGTAAGAATATGCGATAAAGGCTTACGGCAGGGGCGTAAGCAACCACAACCTTGTACTTATGGCTCAATAACTTTTATTTTATAGCGCTAACCTAAGTCAAACTTTATTTTTTGCTATTTGAAATGCACGTATTTCGTGAAGCTGTTTTTTCGTTACGTCTCAAACAACTATGTGGCGTGAATTGAAAGCATTTATAACTTTTTTTTTGTATCGACTCTTATCCTTTTTAGAAGTTCCTATTAAAGTATGACATATCCATAAATGCTTCTCTGTCATTTCAGAACAACCGCTTCTGAGGAAAGCCACCACTGCGTCCGTATGTCCTTCAGTTCTATGGATGAGGCCAAAGTAGAGACTGGGGTGAGTTGGGTAAGGATAGCGCCGTGCTGTGATAGTTGGTTGAGTTAGATGTGATAGTTGGTCGAATTAGATGTGATAGTTGGTCGAATTAGATGTGATATTTGGTCGAATTAGATGTGATATTTGGTAGAATTAGATGTGATAGTTGGTCGAATTAGATGTGATATTGGTAGAATTAGATGTAATAGTTGGTAGAATTAGATCTGATATTTGGTCCAATTAGATGTGGTGTTTGGTAGAATCAGATGTGGAATCAGATGTGATGTTTGGTAAAATTAGATGTGATATTTGGTAGAATTTGATGTGATATGCGGTCCAATTATATGTGATATTTGATGGAATTAGATGTGAAATTAGATGTGATATTTGGTAGAATTAGATGTGATATTTGGTCGAATTAGATGTAATAGTTGGTAGAATGAGATGTGATATTTGGTAGAATTAGATGTGATATTTGGTAGAGTTAGATGTGATAATTGGTCTAATAATATGTGATAATTGGTCGAATTATATGTGATAGTTGGTCGAATTATATGTGATAGTTGGTCGAATTATATGTGATAGTTGGTCGAATTAGATGTGATATTTGGTCGAATGAGATGTGATAATTATTTGGTAGAACTAGATGTGATATTTGGTCGAATTTGATGTGATAGGCTATTTGGTCGAATTAGATGTGATAGTTGGTAGAATGAGATGTGATAGTTGTTCTAATTAGATGTGATATGTGGTCCAATTAGATGTGATAGTTGGTAGAATTAGATGTGATATTTGGTCGAATTAGATGTGATGTTTGGTCGAATTAGATGTGATATTCGGTCGAATTAGATGTGATAGTTGGTAGAATTAGATGTGATAGTTAGTTTAATTAGATGTGATATGTGGTCCAATTAGATGTGATATTTGATGGAATTAGATGTGAAATTAGATGTGATATTTGGTAGAATTAGATGTGGACTTAGATGTGATAATAAATTGGTAGAATGAGATGTGGAATTAGATGTGATATTTGGAAGAATTAGATGTTGAATTGGATTTGATGTTTGGTAGAATTAAAAATGATATTTGGTAGAATTAGAAGTTATGTTTGGTAGAATTAGATGTGGAATTAAATGTGATGTTTGGTAGAATTAGATGTGGAGTTAGATGTGATGTTTGGTAGTATTAGATGTGATGTTTGGTAGTATTAGAAGTGATGTTTGGTAGAATTAGAAGTTATCTTTGGTAGAATTAGATGTGGAATTAGATGTGATGTTTGGTAGAAATAGATGTGGAGTTAGATGTGATGTTTGGTAGAATTAAAAGTTATGTTTGGTAGAATTAAATATGGAATTAGATGTGATGTTTGGTAGAATTAGATGTAGAATTAGATGTGATGTTTGGTAGAATTATAATTATGTGGAATTAGATGTGTTAATAAATTGGTAGAATCAGATGTGGAATTAGAAGTGATGTTTGGTAGAATTAGATGTGGAATTAGATGTGATGTTTGGTAGAATTAGATGTGGAATTAGATGTGATGTTTGGTAGAATTAGATGTGGAATTATATGTGATGTTTGGTAGAATTAGATGTGGAATTAGAGTGATGTTTGGTAGAATTAGATGTGGAATTAGATGTGATGTTTGGTAGAAATAGATGCGGAATTAGATGTGGTGTGTGGTAGAATTAGATGGGAAATCAAGTAGAATTAGATGTGATATTTGGTATTGCTACATGTGATATTTGTTAGAATTAGATCTCATGTTTGGTAAAATGTGATGTATTGCTAGGTAGAATTAGTTGAGATATTTGGAAAAAATTGATGTGGGAGGCCTTTTTTGTCGAATTAGATGTGATATTAGGTAGAATTAGATGTGGTAGGCCTATTTGGTATTATTAGATGTTATATTTGGTATTATTAGAAGTGGTATTTGGTATTATTAGATGTGATATTTGATAAAACTTAATGTAATACTTGGAGCAATGAAATGTAATATTTGGTAGAATTAGATGTGATTGGCCTATTTGGTTGAATAGATGTGATACTTGGTGGAAGTAGATGAGATAAATGCTAGATTTATACTTGGTAGAATTAGATGTGATACTTGGTGGAAGTAGATGTGATAAATGCTAGATTTATACTTGTTAGAATTAGATGTGATAAATGGTAGATTTATAATTATGTGATAAGTGGTAGATTTATACTTGGTAGAATTAGATGTGATAAATGGTAGATTTATAATTATGTGATAAGTGGTAGATTTATACTTGGTAGAATTAGATGCGATACTGGGTAGAATTAGATGTGATACATGGTAGATTTAGCTCAGTCAAATGACATGACCGAGGCTATAAGTTTATTTTGATGCTAATTTTTTCTAAACAGTATTTTAGGAACAAATGTTTATCATAAAGCTTGTGATATGTTAATCAATACATATACCTGTCTTTATTTGTATGATTCCATTTTGTTACAGCGCCAAACCAAAACATTATTATGGCTTTTTTTGTTAAATAGATATTTTGTCAAAGGGAATAGTAACTAAGGACATTATATGGCTTAATGGCAAAGGCACTAGTTTGGTTTATCTAGTCTGACCTCTTAAACAAACAAAATTATTTGTCGGATTTTCAATATATCTTTATATAAATATATATTTTTGTTTTTTGTTTGTTTGAGAGATATGACGTTTTATACCGCCTAATAAAATTAATATATTGAAGTTGTTTGTCCAAAATACTGCATTGTTTAATTCTAGAATGTCTGCCCCTCTGTGCATGCCATGTTTAGACCGTAGCGCGGCCTGAGCTTGTATGTACAGTATGTACAGTGTACCACGGAGTTGGCCTCGCTGCTCTGTCTCTATGTTAAAGCAATTGTTTTTTTTTTGGTTTTTTTTGCGGGTTTGTTTGTGTGCAAAATTGTTTCCCCTCTTAAAAAAGCTTCGTTTCTTTTTATCTTAAAGTTTTAAGGAAAAAAAAAAGAATACAAAATACAAAGTTTGAATTTTGTAAATGTCAGAGGTGTAAATCGGCATGTACTTTAAAAGCTCCTAGTTCAACATTCAAAATGATATCGGCATTATCTGTTATTTCGCCTTACCATGTCAATGGAACATTTTTTAGGCCATATTGATTCTTTTTATTGGGGGAACATTCTTTGCATCTCTTTTAATCTTTTTTGCTTTGTTTGGATGGTGGTGCGGTCAGAATTTTACAGCAGATTAATTCGAATGCTTTATCATTGGTTATTGTTTAAGTTACTTATTTGTTTTTGTTTTTCCAATACTGCTACAAATTTAATGGGGACAGGCGTGAGTGGTGAAAACACCTTTCTGCTTGGGGTCTTTTACTAAAACTTATTTTAATACACTGATGAAGCTGTTTTGGTGAGAGAGAGAGTATCAATAGATCCACCGCAGTGATGGATATAATACGTCAATTAATCAATCTATAATCGTTATTATTGATACAAAACATACGCACTCACTCTCTTTTTAACTTCTTTTTTTAAATCAATTTATAAAGATATGCTTTAAGACTATAATCTCATTTTTTTAAAGAAACGAAGTAGTCGATTTTTCCCTTTTTGGATTTTGTTTAAGTTTGTACCGATCAGACGCGCGTCCACCAGATTCTGTCTACGTGATGGTTCATGAAGATCATTGGTGCCAATGTGGTTAAATAAAAATATGTGTGTGTGTGTGTGGGTGATTAAAGAGTTTCTTTAAAAGCTTTTAACAAACCATCGACCTGCAGTTTCTAAAAACAATAATAAAAAGCTGACATATTGTGTTTTACTTTCATGTTTTTTGTCACCGCATAACGTAGGAGAGCCTTTGCCCCGCACATCTTCACAGAAATCGCCTCACATGCTGCCAACTTATTGATTCTTAGTGTCAATACAGCAATTTGCAAATAGCCCATTTCCTCAAAGATCATTGCTACCATTCTCCAACCTGTAAATCAAACTGGGGCTGACAAAAGTATCTTCTTAAACACTTCGTGTGCATCATGAGTTGCGAGTATTCTTGGTAGCTTGGTTAGGCTGCGGACTGTAACGTGTTTTAAGACGATCTGAATTGTGGAATTTTTGTGTGTGCGAGATACCCATTAGAGTTAAGAAAAATGAAGTTCAAGATAGTGATAGCGGCATCGTCTCCTACAAAACCCCTGAGCACAAAACACTTTAATTCTGGTTATGGGGAGAGACATATTTGAGAGTATATCAGATGCAGATCCGTGCATTCAAGAAATGCATGAACAAACAATTAACAAACAAGACCCCTCCTCCCCCAACCAAAAAAAACAACAAACAACAAAAAACCCCCATTAAAAAACAAAAATAAAACAACAACAGATGATTGTGAATATCTTTCCAGATTTAATCTACAACCATTAGTATCCAAATACAGTTCTATTTGTAAAATGTTTGTAAAGCAACAACAGTTAAGTACGACACACAATTTTCATGAGAAGTCCATATTCATATCAGATCATTGGATTGACTAACATGGAAATAAGAAATAAAATCAATTCACTCAATGAAAGAAACAAAAAACTTGGAGGCAAGCTGGTCCGAGGCTAGAGCGAGCAGCTTCTAATCGGATGGTTGCAAGTTCGAATTTCTATTCCAGTCCTTTCCTTCCCACCGGGTTAAATCTGTGTGAGTATAACGTGACCGAGTCCCTGGTGTTCTGATGTGGGGTCCCCTTGCCATGATGAAGGGTCTTTATTGAGAATACACATGATACATAACTCATTCCACTTGGAGAGAACTTTGCTTTCTCTGTTCAACAGCCATATATAATATTGCAGTTCTAGAATAAAAAAAAAACAAAACATACAAAAACAATTGTAAAATACAATGCATTTGTTGTATATGTATATAAATCAATGATAGCTAAACCAAAAACTGAACTCTGTTTGATCGAATGTTTTAACACGCTGTGAATGAGTTTTTTGTTGTTGATTTTTTCCTCGATGAAAAGACAACAATTGATTACAAAATGTCCCCTCAATAGTAAAAAATATTCGCTGAAAAAAAAAAAAGACCAAATCAATTCTGAAAGATACAAGTGATGAATAGACCTACAGCATACGCTGACCAGATAGAATATTAAAAGATGCTGGAAGAAAACTTCCTGTTTTCAAGTGTAAAAATAATTATTTTGACGTGTTAAAAAAATGTAATAATTATCAGTAAGAAACAAAATAAAAAACACTAGCACATATTATAGTAAAACTTTCAGTAGAATACTCTTCTACATAAATGCTTAATTTTTTCCCCCTTCATGTTGAAAAGTTAAAAACAGGAGAAAAAGTAAATTCAATGATACATGTGTATATAAATATAAATATATATATTTGAATTTCTAAAAATTACAGTATTTGTTTGTTGCGATCATGCATAATGGTTCTGGAAGAGCTCTTTAAAAAATGTAATGTACATCTATTAATAAAGATCGAGGCTACATGTAAAGAATGCACCTCCAACCCCAGCCATAAAAACAACAACACCAACAATTATAGGGTAGGGGTGGGGGGTCATTATCATTAATTGATCATGTAAATGTCAATTATTTTAAGTGACATTTTAAGTAACCCATTCCTAACACGCTACTGTGCCTTGGGTGGTCTCTTTCTGGCTGCCACAGATGCAGGTCTAGCACGCTAAGGGTTAAATCAATACTCTTTAAAATGGTGTACTACTACATGTATAGTCAAGTACTCTAGTATATATTTCTGTTTTTTAGCCTTTTCAATGAAAGAAAACAGTTTAATGTAGCTTTCCAACCTAACAGCATTTATATTTATTGTGCACATTTTGGTTTTGGGGTTTCAGAAGCCCACTAAAACATGTATAAATGTCGAGTTTTTGGTATAACTTATGGCATAGTTTGCCTTTCTTAGGCAGAGTATTGGCATATTTTTTTGGCAATGTTCAGTGGGGACAGGAAGAAATTTTTACAAACGAAAATTTTTTTTTTAATGGAACGGGCAACTATTTAAATGCACAGCTGTAATATTATCACAAACTTGAAAATAACGTTTACAAATGTTTATTTTATTTACATATCACAAAAACGTGAGAAACAATATAAATCAACAAAAAGTTTACCGTCGTGAAGTAAAACTGTCTCTGTTTATCATCAGAATTAAAGGCAAGATTTCTGAATGCAATTTGGGAACTCAACATGAGAAAATCTCCTAACAGCATCACATGGCGAGCTCTAGAGCAAGGATAGACCCTGTGGGACTTCGGGAACATGTATTGGGAAGGATTTTGTAGCAAAAATAGACTGTGGATGGGCTTACGTTGGAAACGTTTCCAAGAAAGAAATGGATGGCCCTCTTTCTGGTTTGCAGCCTATACCCTGCCTAGGTGTAGATTAATGAGGATGACAAAATTGAGCAACAATATTCAAATAAATTTCAACTATATTTTGGTGAAAGTCAGCCATGCTTGTATAGAAGTCAATGGTATGGGGTTAAGTAGACGAACGCGTTGATAAAGACTATTTTACAACAATATGGATTAAAGCTCTATTTCTTTCCTTTTTCCCTCTTGGTATCTGGGTAGGAATATAAAATAATAAAACACATGAAATACATCTGTTTGAATAGAAGTAATTATACAGGTACAGCCTTTTGTTTTCAAATAGCCTTTCAATTTGGCAAGTGAGCTTTGTTACATAATATAATCTCAACATAGTACAATTTTGCATCTAAATAATCCTCTAATTTTTTAATAAATCAGCAAGCACTTTTTTCCATTGTATGTAATAGAAGGGGCATGTAGATTATCCAAACTGAGTATACATCAAAAGATTAAAATTGAATTCAAGTCAACAAGCTAATTCTATAAAGTATCACGTAACAGACAGTCTCGCTGCATAGATGGACGTGAAGAGGCTATGTCTGTAATTTTGGAAACTAAGGATCGAGCAGTTTGGAAAGACAGGATAGTCAAAGCCGTGAAGCGTGGCACCGGATGATGATGATGGATATCACATGATGACGTAATCCTTGATCGCCAGACACAACTCCCTCACCCCGGTCTCTATCTTGGCCTCGTCCAGAGAACTGACCGACAGCCGGGCAAAGTTACGACATTCCTCAGACGGGGACGTACTGGATACAGGGAAAAGCATTTTAATAAAAAAATTTATATTTAGGCTTATCACGGTTGTTAGAAATTTCTTCATTAAAAGAATCAAGACTAACAAAAACGGTAATGTGTTTTGATTTTTACAACAGAATTATGTTGAGATCAAAAATTTTAATCTTGAAAATATTAGATACATTCAAAATCATAAGAAAGAAAACTTTCTGAAATAAGAAAGATAAGCTTGAAAAGATATAGAAGCATTATTGAAAATTTGTTAGGAATGTCCTCATGAAAAAAGCTGAATGGAACTAAAAAGTTGATGCATTTTGATTAATATAAAAGATATTTTTGTATGACTTATACAACATTAATTTGTTTAAACTTTTCCTATCACTCTTCTTATTTGTTGTGCACATTGCTATCAGCTTGACTAGTGTTAGCACCTTTTTGTATCGATCTGCACACCTTCCATTCTAAAATAATTAATATCAACGCTTTTACCTTGTATAAATATTTACAAATTCACAAAAAATCACAAAGAAGAAGATTTAAATTATGTGATGTGAAAAGGTTAATATTACTTTGCAAATTTTATAAGGTAGATAAGTTTGAAGATGGCCACTGTGAAAAGAGAGACAATATTCACCACTGCTACTTTAGATAGAAGGTAAGGTCTAGAGAAAATAACACTGGAAAAAAGTTGCCTATTTGTAACTTAACATTTGATGTATGAAATTTTGCGGTATTATCTTAAGAATTTATAATAAAAAAAATTATTAACAATTCATAGAGTTCCAAAGAATTCTGTGTTAACTAAATATTTCTCTTTGCATATTGACACCTTTTATACTTATCTGTTTATATTCCCCATCTGCAAAATATACTAGTTATACAAGAAAAAATGTTAAAAGCATATGTAACCATCAAACAAGTGTATATTGAATTAACAATAAAAACACTAAGACACGACAAAAAAAAAAGAACAAGACAACTTACAGCACTCCAGGTAAAAAGATGACCCCATATCTCTCTGCAGAAAATTGAGCAAACTCAAAAGTATCAATGTTCACTGGAAATTGGAGCCATACGTAAAACCCTCCCTATAGAAAAGAAAAGAACATAGCATAAGTAATGAACACAAACATAAATGTACAAATCAATTTTGAATTTCACCGAGAGGGATAACAAAAAATTCATATGATCTATTCTAATTTTATTTTTTCAGTATCTTTTTCCATTCCATCTTAAGAGAATTTACTTTTCTTTGACCAACTATCTAGAGATATGCATTTATGTAGATATGACTTACTGTGTCTGAAAAATTTCTTTTGATATCCTTTTAACTAGTGCAAGAAATGTATGAACTATAATTCTATAGAGATTTTAAAAGAATGACAGTGACAATGTGATGTGTGTCCCTGATGTCTGTCCGAAGTTTTAACTAGTGAAAGCCACAAACCACATGTATTACTTTTACGGCAGAGACGTGTGAAGATGTTATCTACATAAATAACTAACTAAACTAAAAATTCAAATAAAAAAAAGCCCCAAACCCAGTCATAATTTTTGCACTCAATTTCTATGATTTGAAGAAAGAAAAAAGAAAGGACAAAGTTGTTAAATCTGATTAATTTTAACTCATTCTTAGCTTTTTTTGGTGGCTGATGCTAAAACGACTTTAAAGGGATAGAATGTGGTTTGTTATAATAATAATAATATATTGCATTTATATAGCACACTTCCATGAACAATCATGCTCAGTGCGCTTAACATTTTCCATTATCACATGTACAAAAGAAGAATAATCATATAATGTTGACACAATACAATATTACATTTAAAAGCCAAAAGCTGTCATTATAGGTATTTACAAGTTTCACCGGTATGACTCATTGTGTCTCAAAAAATTCTTTTGATATCGTTTTAACTAGTACATTAAAAAAAATATTGCGTTTTCAATTCAGACAATTGCTGACCAAAGGATTCTACAAGAAATGCATGAACTATAATTCTATAGAAATTTTAAAAGACTAGCAGTGACAATGTGAATATGCCGATTACCATTCCTTGATGAACTCTCAGAAATCATAACTCTAAACTCAAACCAGTGACAGCCACAAACTATTACTTTTACAGCAGATAGGTGTGAAGATGTTATTTTACAGAAATTCCTAACTAAACTAAAAAATGAAATTAAAAAAAAGCCCCAAACCCTGTCATAATTTTGACACTCAATTTCTATGATTTAAAGAAGGAAAAAAGAATCTGACAAAGTTGTAAAATCTTATGAATTTTAACTCATTCTGAGCTTTTTTGGTGGCTGATGCTAAAACGACTTTAAAGGGATAGAATGTGGTTTGTTATTCTACACCACAGCAAAACAATATCCATTATGAATTGATACTGAATAATTGAATATAGTTAGCTCGATGAGATTTTCGACGATGTCAGTAAAATAAACTTAGTTTAAATTTTGATCTTTTGAAATTAAATTTGATCCACCTACATACAACTTTTTTTCTTTAAAAGTTTCAAGTATTACTTTATGCAGTATTTTAAGACAAAAATATAATTCACAATATTTATTTACATAAAGTTTGATGGTAAGAGACAGGACAATTCACAAAAATCCTTATTTCATTACAAATTTAAAAACCATATCGCTGTGTTTCTCCACTCTGTTTTGTGTGTGGCAGCACATAAAATTGTCAGACGTCAGTCTTGGGGCCCATTCACAATATAGCCTATATAGCGTTGACGTTAGACTCAACTCAAGTGAACCTCACTGTGGCACAGCAGAAGGAATAAATGAAGTTGTAAAAGTGTTCTAGAGCATCCTTCCCACCTGTGGTCTGCTGAAGCTGCAGCCTTTGGGTAAATGTTTGTCCAGCAAGTCACACAGCTTGTGTACTCTGTTCTGAGAGGTAAAGATTTAATCAGCTTAGTTACAGTTTCCATAATTCACTGTGGTAGAAATATTAAGGACAAGTGCGGTGTCCGTTATGTGAGGGTATAAAGCAGAACATGTTTACCACTACGGTATCAAAAGTTTTGATTTCCTGACAGTTTATCCTGTTCCCTATACATTATTGGCTCTTTTGTGTTTCCATTATCAAGAAAAATAAAATTTTTTTTAGACATTTAACTTCCACAGAAATTGAAATAAAACAAATAGGGAAAGCATGTACTGATTAAAAACTAAAATGATCAACATCAAAATATTAGTTACTGATTACGTTCCCAGCATAAAAAAAATGAAAACCCTCATGATATTCATTCAACATAACTAAACTCCAGACGTTATTCACTTAACATGACTAAAACCCAGGCGTTATCCATTTAACATGACTACAACCCAGACGTTATCCACTTAACATGGCTAAGACCCAGACGTTATCCACTTAACATGACTAAAACCCAGATGTTATCCACTTAACATGACTAAAACCCAGACGTCATTCATTTAACATGACTACAACCCAGACGTTATCCACTTATCATGACTAAAACCCAGACTCACTTTATAATCCAGCCTGACGCCTGCCAGATGGCGAGTCACTGACCCAGATCTGAGTGCGCAGGTGACCAACCTGGACATGTAGTGGTTGAAGGAACCTCCACTGGTAGACACTCCGCTGTTAGAACAGGAAAAAAAACATTTTTAGATTATATACTTTAAGCATGCTGCATACCACCAATAAAAGGGTGCCTATATACAGAAAATCCATCTTCAGATTTTTTATATTTTGCAACATAGATTTAATTCACTTCAAGATGATCTACTGTACTGCTAATAATGATATTTCAGTGTGATATATTATTTCTTGCAAACAAGCAACTTTTAAACCTGGTTTTTGATCGACTGTTGGTTTTGAACCAGACACTTCCCGACTGAGTTAACTCACACTCTACCACTTGAGCCACTAACACCCATTGAATAAGTAGGGGGAAAAATCAGACAAGTTTTGACCAATCGCGGATTTTGAACAGGGGACCTCCTGACTGAGATAACAATGCTCTACCACTTCCCGCAGTTCACCCCCCACTCACCTGGTGTACAGCCGCGCCAGGACTTTCTCCGGAGCCTCCAGCCAGCCCAGTCTGATCCCCGGCGCCAGGTATTTGCTGAAAGACCCCACAGAGACCACGTGCCCCCTGCCGTAGTCCCGATCTGACGCCCTGTCGAAGGACACGAGGCGTGGCGGGGCCTTGCTCGGCTCGCTAGACGGGGAGGAGGAGGATGGGAACCACAGCAAGTTGTAGACGTCGTCAACCACCACCAGGACGTCGTGTTTTCTCGCCAACGCCGTCAGTTGTTCACATTTGCCTGGACGTTAATTCATGCAAGACAAGATAAAATATATATATACATTGTACTTTTATTGTCCTTCCTGCCAAGGAAAATTGCCATCATCGTTTCATTCACTACAAAGCACAGTAGATGATTATTAGATGCATTTCAAACATTAAATTTTTAATGTAAAGTAATAATATAGATATTTGAATAAACAATAAGAATATTTAATATTACACATACGAACAAAATCTATGGCACAGTCCAAGTTACATTCTCAAAACAAGAAAATTCTTAACTAAAACAAGTTGCTAAGGCTAAGAAGAAAAAAAAAAACTAACCAAATCCTTAATTTTGTACTTTAACCCTTAAAACAATAGTAAACAAAATGGATCAGGCGTAAATTAATTTCTATGCAGCATAAAGGCCAATAAGACTGTCTGCCAAGTCATATTTGTACCGTTAAGTAAATAAACACTATCTCAAAAGCTGAACATGAAACAAGCTCATCATCTCACACTCAGTTCTAAAAACATATTCTTTATCTTCAACACTTGGAATGTTGAGCAATAGAAAAGATTAAAAAAATTTCCTTACCAAAATTATCGACCCAAAAGCATAAATTCAAAACTTTGAGTACAATGAATAATAAAATTAAAAATTTTCTCGTAAATGCGTTTTGGCAGACGTTGAGTGACACATATTGAAAATGACTCTGTTCACCTGAAGAATACACAAACCCTCCAGGGTTGCTGAATGCCGTCATCACATAGACTATTGCATGGTAACGATCCTTTACAGAATCAGAGTCAGGCGGCCGTTTGAGTGACGACAACTTTTTATCCAAATCATCAAGGTCCATGCCTGTTTCATCAGTGGTGACTAGTTGAAAAGACACAAGAAAAGAAGCCATTGTGTGAAAAAATGTGAAAATTTTAAATGAGAGAGTGGACAATTTACTTATATTTTTATAAAAATAATACAGTAAATGGATTAAAACAAAAATATGAAAAAAAAACAACAAACAGAACAAATGCTGACACAAAAAAAAAATTGGAATAGAAACAATACAAAGCCTACCTTTTCCTTCTACTTGTTACTAAATAATCCTGAATAACAAAGTAATGGGAAGAAATATATAAACATTAAAAGGACTTCATTTTTCATGCTACTGGTTACTAAATAATCGTGAACAACTAAGTAATGGAAATAAAATTAATGTATGTAAACATTTTAGGGATTTCATTATTGCCGTTGAATGTTTGAACACATCTTCCTCTCAGGGTGTAAAAATCCACCAAAGAATTTGAAGAATCTGTGGTCACATTTTACACAAACAGTGGGTAAAAACATGGCGACCAGGCTGGGAACTCAAGCCACAACCTTCCCATTAGAAGCTGCATGCTCTACCATTGTACCACTACACCCCCACAGGAAAACATATCAGTGACAGGTGAACTACATAATGTCTGTGCATTTACCTGGAATTACCTCCCTTTCAAAATCCTTTTGAAATATCCTGAGGGCAAGAAAATACGTTGGATCCTCTACAAGAATTGGCGCAGATTTTTCGCTCAGTACAGACAAGACAAGATGGAGACCTTGAGCGGCGCCCGCGGTTACCATCAAGTTAGAACTAAACAAAAAAAAAAAGCAAAACATACAGGAGTTGATAATTTAATCAGTTTGAACTGCCCTTAAAAAAGAAAACAAAACACGCAGAAGTTGATATTATAATCAAAGTTTTAAATGTACAGAGCAAAAAAATTGCAGAGTTTCATAATATTTATAATAAAAATTAGATCTGTATCTATAGGACAAATTAACATGCAGGATTTAATATTATTTATAATTAAAGTTTGAAATGAGCAAGGCGTATAAAAATGCAGAACTTGATATTATAGTCAAAGTTTGAGTTGCAGAGGACAAATAAAGATGCATGATTTTATATTATTATCAAAGTTTGAAATTGACAGGAAAAAAAGCAATGTACAAATTTGATAATAGGGGATAGCCATCCATCCATCATAAGTTTCTATTGTGTATTTTGCTTATGTTGTATTAGTTGTATGTAAGTGGATGAATGGATTAACATTGTAAGGCGCCTAGGGCCCACATTGTGGGGAGTGGGCGCCCTATAAATGCCATTATTATTATTATTATCATAAGCCGAACTTTGTACCGTTAGAAATGATGCCCCTCTATACTTTCTGATCATTCATTGCTTTCAACGCGTCTATCATTTTCCCTAGACATTAGGCCATTTTGTTAGTCCGTCCATTATCTTTTCTTTTTGCTTTCCCAATTGCGCTTCCCTTCAATTATTCATAGATGTCATAAGATGTTCCAGTTTTTCTCTTCTCATCGGATGTCCATAAAAAATTCCTTGTTGTCTGTCTACAAATTTCCTTTATGAGTTATCTTTTTGTGTTGGCTTCCTGTAGAACTGTTTCAATAGGCTTTTCTTTAGTCCAAGAGATTCTAAGCATTCTTTTAAGAAATCACATTTCAGCTCTATTACACCTAGAAACAATCATAGTATTATTATTTAACAAAGCATCAATAAAATAGTGAAAAAGCCAATGCTAGGGGGGAAACCATGTAATGTAAGTAAGAAAATTTAATTTAGAAAAATAAAGATATTTATTAAATAATAAAACAAAACAAACAAGAAACATTTATGTCTCAAAATTTCCTGTAAGAAAGGCAACTTTAAACTAAATTTTAACAAATGTACAGACGTTTTTCAAATTTAAAAGCCAAGTCCTTACAATTTAAGTGCCTATGATGATATTCACACAACTTTAAAAAAAATGTGGAAATATGAAATAGGCAGTGCAAGTGTTAAGTGGTAGATATCCTTTTGAAAGTAGACATTTTCTATGACTATTGTCCTGCTCAGACTGACTTTCTAGGGCAGTAAGTACAACGCAGTAGGAGGTTACGATTTTTCGTAAGCCTTCTTATTCATATTGTCAGGAGAGTCGTAAGCTATCACACACTTATTACCACTAATGGCCAACTGACAAACCTTGAGACACTATCTCCATACTGCTCGGTGAGAAAGTTTGCCAGCTCGTTGCGGAAAGTCTCACAGCCTTGCTCCGGCCCATAGACAAAAGCATCAAGGTCTGGCTCTGCACCCTACGGATGATGAAAAAATCCCCACCTAAATTGACGACTAAAGCTCAATTTTCTATCTAAGACACACAGTTGATAAAAATTTGATTGTTGTTCCTGCATTATTGAAACATTTTATGCCCACTGCTCCATTTTTCAAAAAGTGTAAAATAAATGTGGCAACCATCTGTCAATGATTGAATTTGAATCATATTGCAACTATGCTAAAAGTTTGGCATAAGTTCTTTTGAGTAATTTAACAATTTATAATGAGTAAAAAAAAAATTATTTTGCTTATTTCTGATCAAATGGGACATAGGTTTCAAATTCTACACTAAAACAAAGACCTATTGAAAAAATTTAAATCCAAAAGTTTAGTTAGATAAATCTCATTTTCACCATCACAATAAAATATCACTTGCTTTTAGGCATATAAGTCTCACTTATGCTTTATTCGTATCACTGGGACGATATTATAATACCAAAGTTTATACCAATTGGAATTTTCAGGCACCTACCAGTAATAATGCTTTTTCTTCGCTTAGGGACCAAAGATCAGCCGATCGACAAAACATAGTAGAGCTAAAAGTCCTGCTGATAAATCAGCCATGTAACTCAACGCATGTTCCCTTAGTCTTTTTAAACTACAGTTTTATAGTTTTTTTTTACTTACCAGCATTTGTTTGGTTGCGTTGAGAAGAATGTCATTGACATCTTTACATTCGGCTGGCCCTGGTGCTCCTGACGTAAACTGTACACCATCGCCTGCCACTTCTTTAAGCGCAGCGAGACATTCAAGCCTTTCGTCCAGAGCTTCTATTGCACTGGTCATCGTGGTCAAAACTAATCTAGCTAGATCTAGAACTACACGCCTAGGCCTACAGTTATTCAGTTTTAGTACTTCAACCTTCTGATGGCGAAATGGGGAGAAGTCTTGGTCCAACGTTACAAATACGACGAGGGGGTGAAGTACTACTATGAAAAAATGATAAAAAGTCTAGATGTAGGCCTAACTACGAATGAGAGGATAATTGTTGAAATTTGCCCTATGATATTAACAGTGACGAACCTGTCTAAAATAATCTCTTGGATTTTTCATATCACGAGAAATTTTGTTAAACCGAAAGTGTAAACCAAGCATGACCTTAACCTTGTTTGTTCATAACAACAAGACGAGCCTTCCAATCGAGGGGAGCAAACTTCCACTGAGCCCTGATCCAGTTTTCACGAGTACATATTTTCAGAGTTATTTACCGTTACCCGAAACGCATGCGCTCTGCGTCCCTAACAACGGAAGACAACAGTTGTCCTAGGCAAATAAGCAACACAGTTCTCCTCGTCGGCAGCATTTTGCCTTCCTCAATTAAATCCGTGCTTAATTGCACGAGATAAAGATTTAAATTTTTCCACTTAATTTTTGTTGAAAGGTTGGGGAAAAGTTGCAGTCATGCCGGCTAACAACCCAGCCGTGGAGAGACCCATCTCCGAACAGATTGAGGAGCTCAAGTCTAAAATATCTCTTCTAGGTAGGAACAACATTTTCATATCTTTATTCTTAAACCAAGTGTGGCCTGTTTGTATTATAGCTGTAGATCTAGATTATATTTTCTTTTGAATAAGCATAATACATTATGGTAGTAACATTTTCTTAAAGTTTCTATTTGAATGCTCTCGATCGAGCCGATATTAATCTAATGATGGCATACCAAATTGGGTAGGAATAAATGTCAAAGGACATAACATATACTCTTCCCCCCCCCCTCTCTCTCTCTCTCTCTCTCTCTCTCTCTCCTCTCACTCTCTCTTTCTCTCTATCGACCCATCCATCTATCTATATACTTTTGTATGTAACTCAAGTAAAATAATGTACATATATACAAACCAAATACTTGGAATATCACAAAGTTTGTTTGATGGAGTTTTGATTGTTTATATCCATCTATCTATATACTTTGGTATGTAACTCAATCCCAAATGTTATCATGATGTATGAACCTACATAAAATTATAACTTGAAATCAGTGAAGAAGAGCTTTTGCCTTGTTTTTCATTATTTCTATTTTGTTTAAAATAATACAAAGGATCTTTACTGATCAAACAATCAAAACTCCATCAAACAAACTTTGTGATATTCCAAGTATTTGGTTTGAATATATGTACTTTATTTTACTATATGCAAAACAAAAGTTACATATAGGCTATGAAAATTGATTATATAGTTTCAAACTTTTTTTTTACTAAGTTCCTTTCATTTGGTCAAGAAAGCTTAGCTCAAGAATATACTTTCAGAAACAGTGGAGAAAATGTTTTTGCTCCTGAACAATATTTTCCTTATATGTAATACTGATAATCTACTGTATTAAGTAATTTTAAAACAAAATTTGTTTCTACTTTTCTCAGAGGGGGACCGCAAGGCTTACTTTGAGTCGTCCCAGTATGCCATGAAGAAGAACCGAGAGGGCATCTCGACCCTCCGGAAAGAGACGAAGGAGCTGCGTCAGAGGTTGAAGGACAAGCTTTCTGTAAGAGATACACACCAGTGGTTTGTTCCAGGCACTTCATAGATGACTAACACTTTTATTTTATTTATATTACATTTAATACAATTACTGTTATGAAATTGATTAAAACGTTTTAAATTATTAAAATCCATGAAGATAATAGTTCTGTTGAGATACTTTCATTTTTACCATTTTTTTTTTGGCAGAGAAACAATTTTTCACAATGCACTTAGTGAATGTCTTTGACCATCATATCTGCAAAGTTTAGTATGCCTATAATGCATTTTACAAAATCTAATTGAATGTTTCTTCATATTGAGATTTATTTGGAAATAGGGCCGACTTAATTAATACCGGTACACACGCAAACACACACACACACACACACACACACAATCATGCATACACATATTATTCATATACATGCATACATATATTCTTATATTTAAATATATTACAAAAATATCTGCAAGCATGTGAACCAAGCCTGGAAGTAATTAAACCTGCTGGTAATATTAAATTCTATGAATTGGAACAGAAATACAGAAGATAAGGAAAAGAAAACCATGTAATTTTTTTAACATTTTATGTTTATCTTTTTTTATACTTTCCAGCAAGATTCTCACGTGATCGGCAAAGCTTTCCATGACAGACCTGTGGAGAGGGCTGCACTCACGAATAAATCTGGCAGAGTATGTATGCTTTACTGCACTTTTGTATTGTAAAGCGCTTTGGGCTTCTTTGAGGTGTATTGCTAAAATAAATAAGTGAAATTGTTATTAATTATTAATTTTTTAAATAATTATCACTGTCATATTAGTTCCTTTATTAGTTATTGCTAAAGTCTATCTATTTATCTATCTATCTATCTATCTATCTATCTATCTTTCTATCTATCTATATATCTATCTATTTATCTATCTATCTATCTATCTATCTATCTATCTATCTATCTATCTATCTATCTATCTATCTATCTATCTATCTTTATTATTATTATTATTATTATTACTATTATCATTACTATTACTATCATAGTATTTCCTTCACTATTATCACATTATTATTTAATTCCAGCAAGCTATCGTCATCCTCGACCACAAAGTCTGCGACTCGATGAAACAGCTCAACGCCAGACGTCATGTGACTGCGCGCAAGCAGAAGCGGCTGGAGGAGCTGCAGACGCAGTACGACCAGATGTGCAAGGATTCCTCGGACGCCGTCAGCACCGACAAGGGCGACTCTACCGAGAGGCGGCTGGAGGAGCTGCAGACGCAGTACGACCAGATGTGCAAGGATTCCTCGGACGCAGTCAGCACCGACAAGGGCGACTCTACCGACGCCCAGGTAGAATCTCAACTTTTGATTAACCGAGAAAAATGTAACCATGGTAGTGATTAACTACAACCATAAACTTATTGGTTTAGATTGTCTAAACAGATGGCTAACTACTAAAGGTTGGTTGGGTTGGTTTAACGTCCAACATCAGCACTATATAGGCTATATTGTGGACGGGCCCCAAGACGGACGTCTGACAATTTTATGTGCTGCCACACACGAGACAGGGCGGTCACATTATACTGACACCAACCCAACCAGTAGGGAATGCACCAGCCAGGATTCGAACTTGGTACCTTTTGCATCGGAAGCTGATGTTCTACCCCTAGACCACAGCGCCCCCCCCTACTAAAGGCATGAGTGATTTAGACTTTTTAAAGTTGTCTGAACAAGAGATGAGTGGTGTGCTATGTCTGGTCTAGATCTGGTACTTGGTGAATGAATGAATGAGTGATTAACTTAATGAGTACTCAAAAATCTCACAAAAAGAGCACATATGTATTTGGTGAATTCGATCAGTATCACTCAAAAGATTTTTGTCATGACTTGTTCTCAAGTTATAGTTATCCTTACATTATGCATTAGGTAATGGTTATTATTTATATGATTAACTGGCATTATTTATCACTGGATTACAACCTAAAGATCAAAATATTTCTTTCTTTCAACTAAACAATAAACACATTTCAGTGAATTGGTCCGCTCCTTGTTACACAGGAGTTGGAATTGGATCTAGAGATTTTGTTTTGCACTTAAACTGCCTCTGAAGTTTATGCACGTTTTGAAAATATGGTTCTTTACTCGAAGCATTATACATTTTCTATTGTCTAGTCAAAATAATGGTTAGTGTTATGGGTGGGCAACATGCAGATTATAAAGGAAAAATAGTTAAAATTTATAAATTTATGTACGTTAAATTTTTTTTCTTGTTGTGTCAATTGCATTTTTTGTCCACTTCTTAGCCCTTTTAATAATTTTGAGACGGTTTTTCCCTTTTTTTGTTTTGTTTAAACAATTTGTAAAAACCTCTCTTATCCAGGCAATGCGCTACCTAGAGAACAGTTATGACAAGGTGACCATGAAAACTGAAGAGGCCAAGCAAGTGCAGAGAGTTTACTTGGACATCAAGAACAGATTCGAAGTGGTCAGTCACAGATTTAGGTTTTGTTTTGAAGACAATTATTCAGTAACAATAGGGACTTATTTCTCAAAAAGATCAAATCTGATCAGAAAATTTTATAAAAAGACAAGGGTAAATTGCAGGATTATGTTACTCTCTCTCTCTCTCTCTCTCTCTCTCTCTCTCTCTCTCTCTCTCTCTCTCTCTCCCCCCCCCCCCCCCCCCCCCTCCCCCCCTCCCCCCCCCCCCCCCCCCCCCCACTCTTTTCTACTTTGTCACTATCAAAGTTTAGTCTAATAAGACGTAAAGGGTCAGGAGTTTAAAATATGTCTTTTCCATTTTTTTAAACTCTTGTTTTTATCCAGTTATTCAGCTTAAATTTCAAAACATATATTTTTTAAAACAACAAAAAGCATTACAGAGAACTGTTGTAGTCCTCACGAATGTTTTTTTATTTTGTTGCATGTGTGATGAGCATTATGCTAACCATATCCGCGTTGTTTAAAATCTGCTAGGTTTTATAACAGACCCCGTAATGGGATTGTGTCACAATATATGTCTCGTCTGTCACAATATACATGTACTTTGTTTTGGTCAAAATTTACTTTTTTTTCTGTCATGATAACCTTTCCACTGAACACAATATATCTTATAAGTAGACATGGTCCTAAATCTCCCATGGTCATTAACCTTTTACCATCATGCCACACACTTGTGTGCATTAAATTATTCTCTTTTCTGCAGTGAATCACATGATGGGAAAACGTTCATAAGGTTTTCTGTATTTTGCATTGCAACTTACTTTTCTACACAATTGCATAGAAGACCCAGGAGTACTGGATGTCTCACTAAATGTCTAACTAAATGCTAAATAACGACTTGAATGAACCATAGCAAGATCTACATTGTTTAACATCTCCATACTGTCACAATAATCCTTTCTTCTGTTTTTCAATGGTCCAAAAAATCCCATAGAAAAGTTTTCTTTACTTTGTATGCTGCGCCACTACCTACACTTTTCCTCTAATTGCATAGAAGACTCAGGAGTACCATTGGAATATGGATGTCTAAAATGCTAAATGCTCTTAAATGCTAAATAACGACTTGAATGAACCATAGCAAGATCTACATTGTTTAACTTCTCCATACTGTCACAATATTCTTTCTTCTGTTTATGCAGTGGTCCTAAAGTTCCCATAGAAAAGTTTTCTTTACTCTGTATGCTGCATCGCTAACTATACTTTTTCCTCTAACCACGCAGGAGGCCCAGGAGTACCATTGGAATATGGATGTCTGACTAAATGCTAAATAACGACTTGAATAAACCATAGCAAGATTTACATTGTTTAACATCTCCATTCTGTCACAATATTCTATCTTCTGTTTATACAATGGTCCTAAAAATCCCATAAAAAAGTTTTCTTTACTCTGTATTCTGCGTCAATAACTACAATTTTCCTCCAATTGTGTAGGAGGCCCAATATGCATGTCTAACTAAATGCTAAATAACGACTTGAATGAACCATAGTAAGATCTACATTATTTAACATCTTACTATCACCTTTCTTCTGTTTATACAATGAACCAAAAAATCCCATAGAAAAGTTTCCTTTACTCTGTATTCTGCATCACTAACTACAATTTTAATAATAATAATACATAGTTTTTATATTATTATTATTATTATTATTATTATTATTATTATTATTACTATTACTATCATAGTATGCCTAACTAAATGCTAAATAATGACTTGAACGAACCATAGCAAGATCTACATTATTTAACATCTTACTATCACCTTTCTTCTGTTTATACAATGGTCCTAAATTTCCTTAGAAAAGTTTTCTCTACTCTGTATTCCGCGTCACAGACTACACTTTTTTCTTCTGTTTATTCAATGGTCCTAAAAATCCCATAGAAAAGTTTTCTTTACTCTGTATTCCGCGTCACTAACTACAATTTTAATAATAATAATACATAGTTTTTATATTATTATTATTATTTTCCTCTAACCGTGCAGGAGGCCCAGGAGTACCCCTGCAAACTGGATGCCATGGAGGCGGAGATCCGCAGCACGCGGGCGCAGCTCAAAGAGCTCAAGTCCATGCACAATGATGCACAGCTCTCCAAGGAGGCCGCCGTCAATGAGCTAAGGAGACACGAGGAGACGGTCTACGCCGAGCGGAAGAAGAGGGACGTAGAGCTTCAGAAGATGAAGAAGGAGGCGGAGGAGAAGAAGATGCAGCACGAGAGAATTGAGAAGAGGCTGGTAAGTCTGTGAAGGGAATAGTAAGGGATGGAGGATACAAAGAGAAGAAAGTTATACAGAGGAAAATTTAGATAGAATTTAATTAGAAGACAGATTCTTGAAAATAGCTGAATAAGCTAAAAAGTATCTGATATTCAATCAAAGTGAAAGAATCATGAAGTCAACAGATGCTTAAACTGAAAGAAAGGTTTTGAATACACCTCAACATATAATTGTTTTCTACTTGCCATTTGCTTCATTGATATTTGTGTCGTTTTAACATGATTGCCTAAATTTAATTAAGGGAGATACAAAGATCTAGGTCAATTCATTATGGCTTATAATGTGCTTGTCTTTTTGGAATCCTCTTCTGAAACCCAAGTGTTTGTATTTTAGTAAAATATATATATTAAGACGGTCAGTATCATCAGTCATTCGGCACATAGTTGAGTTGTTCTGACCTTTATGTAGTCATGTAATACATAGATGTATATTTAATGAAAAAAAATTTCAATTCAATTCAAAAGTACAAATAAGCTACTGACAAGTTACATACATTCATGAGACTCACAACGTACATGTACTCATATAATAATTCATGTATTCATTCATTAATATTATTGCTATATTGACTACATGTATCAAAACGTGTATCATACAACATTAAACTATTGAATGATGTATCAGTATGTCTATCATACAACATTGAACTATTGAATGATGTATCAGCACATGTATCATACAACATTGAACTATTGACTACATGTAATCAGTATGTGTATCATACAACATTGAACTATTGAATGATGTATCAGTATGTGTATCATACAACATTGAACTATTGAATGATGTATCAGCACGTGTATCATACAACATTGAACTATTGAATGATGTATCAGCACATGTATCATACAACATTGAACTGTTGAATGATGTATCAGTACGTGTATCATACAACATTGAACTGTTGAATGATGTATCAGCACATGTATCATACAACATTGAACTGTTGAATGATATATCAGCATGTATATCATACAATAAGTTTTCTCTACTCTGTATTCCGCGTCACAGACTACACTTTTTTCTTCTGTTTATTCAATGGTCCTAAAAATCCCATAGAAAAGTTTCCTTTACTCTGTATTCCGCGTCACTAACTACAATTTTAATAATAATAATAATAATACATAGTTTTTATATTATTATTATTATTTTCCTCTAACCGTGCAGGAGGCCCAGGAGTACCCCTGCAAACTGGATGCCATGGAGGCGGAGATCCGCAGCACGCGGGCGCAGCTCAAAGAGCTCAAGTCCATGCACAATGATGCACAGCTCTCCAAGGAGGCCGCCGTCAATGAGCTTAGGAGACACGAGGAGACGGTCTACGCCGAGAGGAAGAAGAGGGACGTAGAGCTTCAGAAGATGAAGAAGGAGGCGGAGGAGAAGAAGATGCAGCACGAGAGAATAGAGAAGAGGCTGGTAAGTTTGTGATGGGAATAGTAAATCATGGATGATACAAGGAGAAGAAAGTTATACAGAGGAAAATTTAAATAGGATTTAATTAGAAGACAGATTTTTCAAAATAGCTGAATAAGCTAAAAAGTATCTGATATTCAATCAAAGCAAAAGAGTGTTGAATCCAACAGATGCTTAAACTGAAAGTAGGCTTAATGTTTTGAATACAACTCTACACATAATTGTTTTCTACTTGCTATTTGCTTCATTCATATTTGTGTCCTTTTAACTTATGTCTTACATGTGTTTGCCCATTTGGAATCCTCTTCTGAGTTTCACAAGGTAGATTTACTCATACAATAATTCATGCATTCATTCATTCTATATTGACTACATGTAATCAGCACGTGTATTTACAACATGGAACTATTGAACGATGTATCAGTACGTGTATCATACAACATGGAACTATTGAATGATGTATCAGTATGTGTATCATACAACATTGAACTATTGAATGATGTATCAGTACGTGTATCATACAACATTCAACTAATGAATGCATGTAATCAGTACGTGTATCATACAACATTGAACTATTGAATGATGTATCAGTACGTGTATCATACAACATTGAACTATTGAATGATGTATCAGTACGTGTATCATACAACATTGAACTATTGAATGATGTATCAGTACGTGTATCATACAACATTGAACTATTGAATGATGTATCAGTACGTGTATCATACAACATTGAACTATTGAATGATGTATCAGTACGTGTATCATACAACATTGAACTATTGAATGATGTATCAGTACGTGTATCATACAACATTGAACTATTGAATGATGTATCAGTACGTGTATCATACAACAGTACGTGTATCATACAACATTGAACTATTGAATGTATTTTGTCGGCCAGGCCCAGCGCGGCTCCGTGCAGCAGGAAGAGTTGTCTGCCCAGGAGAAGGCGGCCCTCACCGGCGAAGACCAGCAGCAGAAGATCACGACCTACGAGGAGGCGTTCAAGCGCATCAAGGAGTGCACTGGAGTCTCGGACACCATGGTAAGATGGGGGGCAAACTGTCGCAAGTGGTAGATCGGGGGGGTGTCTCGTTCCAAACCCACGATTGGTCAAAAATCTGTTTCTCCAATTTCCTCCCCTACTAATGTGACTGGCTGAGACAGGCGTCCAGGTCTCCTTACACTGTCTTTTGTGTGGCAGCATGCATAATTGTCAGACCTTAGTGCAGTGGAGTCTCAGAGACCATGGTGAAGTTTTAAGTTTCCCCATCACTCTGCACACATGTAATGCGCATTGATATGCTTGTGCTAGCACCTCTTTGTATTGATCTGCACACCTTCCATTTGAAAGCTTTGAACGTTTATAAATTTTTCTTAATTCTC
Source organism: Elysia chlorotica (assembly GCA_003991915.1). Classification (NCBI taxonomy): domain Eukaryota; kingdom Metazoa; phylum Mollusca; class Gastropoda; family Plakobranchidae; genus Elysia; species Elysia chlorotica. Next base: position 344,326 of record RQTK01000016.1, on the reverse strand, counting down.
CAAAACAGTGGGCACACAAGGAATAGGCTTTGAATCTTGGTATGTAAAAAGGTTAACAGTTTGGTGAGATTTTTAAGATCAACAAGAGAATGATTATTCATTAATTATTAGTAACAAAAACATGTCATATGATGAGTTTTTGGGATCATTATATTACTTTTCTGTGAAAAATGGTTTTTGCCTTATTTTTATGATTTTCGGAAGATAAATCTGATTTGAGTCTACAAAAGAGTTGTATATTATGGTTAATTCAAAAGAGAGCAGGTCTGTAGTAGTGAATAAAATTTATTACTGTTACCTTCAACCAACAGGAAGTTGTGATTCGCTTTGAAAACCAAGGGGACACAACTCGACACCTGGAGGATTTGAAACGAGACAACGAGAAACAAATCATCCGTCTGCGGGAAGACAAGGAGAAACTACAGCAGGAGTTCGAGGAGATGAAATACTCAGGGGAGGCAAAACTGTCCAGGTATTGGAAAAGGAAAAACAAAATTTGTAAAAGCTTATAGTCTACTTTGTGCATGTTCTGAATTCAATAATTATTGATAAGTAAGAAATTAAAAATCAAACAACTAAAAGTGCTGATAGTACTTTAAAATGGGTCCAAATTTAGGTTGTTAGAACTTTAGAATCTGTCCAAGTTTTCAAAGATCACTAAAGACATGAATAATCCTGCATTTTTCAAGCAGTGAAAATAATATACAAATGATATACTTGACACCATCAAGATTTTTGTTAAAAACAACTTTTATCCATCTAAATGTAAAATAACATTCCCTCTAGACTGCTGTCTATTTTCTCTCAGGAAATCCTTACCTTCTCCAACTACATGTGAAATCTCAGAGAAGTTTAAGGTTCCCTGATCACTCCTTTCAATGCCTTTGTAATTTCCTGTGTGTTAGGCCATTTTGTTATGCGACTACTATAGGCTGCTGTATATTTTTTTCTCAGAAATACTGATTTTTTTAAGTGTGGTCAGGCAAAGCAAGAGGAATTTCAGGCCCATATCACAACGCACAATTTTTTTACACTAATTCTATTTTAAGCTTACTTTTCTGAATAATAGCCTACCATATAAATCTAGCTTAAAATAATTTTTACTCACATTTTTTTCCCGCTCTGCCCACCTGTTGCCCTCCCAGCGGACAGACGATGCTGGAGGAGTTTGAGGCGCACCTGGGCAAGGAGGAGACTCGCCGGGACTCGGCAGACGAGCAGCTCCAGCACGGGAGTCGCATCCTGGTCCAGGTGAAGGCCGGCGTGGAGCACCTGGCAGACAAACTGCACCACCTCAAGGCCGTACGTGGATTCTTCTAGTGTTGAGACATTTACAGTTCACCGAGAAAAGTTTTGAGCCAGACCCCCTCTTAACACATAAAAACTTGTCTATATTAAAAAAAAAAGTATTATTTCTTGTTTTTATAACTGAGAGTTAGGAAAAGTTAATAATCATGCTAGTAGGAATGGTACTCTGCGGAACATGGGTTCTATTAGCTTTTCCGACTTATTTACATGTCTCAATACATGTCTTTTTTTTAAAGTCAATACAATGTTTTACCTTTTTAAGATTTCAATTCAAATCACACGTTAGTTTTTCTTAACCCTCGTCTTTGTTTAGTTTTTATAGAGATGGCAAGTTTTGAACTATATTTGAAAAAAAAATTAATTCTGTTAGTTGTCCCTTTGTTTTTCTGACTAGACCTTAATTCCCTTCCCCTCTCGTTTATTTTCCATCCATTTAGACCAAGGGCCATGTGCCTACTGCCCAAATTGCGTCCACGTCTGACGAATACGTGCTGGACCAGTTGTCGACATCGGAGGAAAAACTTTTGAAACTTCTAGAAGAACTGGATGGGAAAGACTTGGCAGACATGCTTCGTCAAATGGAGGAGGAGGAGGTGTGTATCAGTGCACTGTTTCATTCGTAGTTTTATGATTTTTATATTAGTTTTCTTTCTAGTCTGTTTTATGTAATGGAAAAATATCTTAATTCGTGCTTATCAAATGTTCTGATTATTTCGTGGTTTTTTTTCTCCTTTTTTTTACTAACATTTCATACAAATTATAGTAAAAACAAATTTTTTCTGTGAAAGATACATTTGCTCTCAGCTTTTATTACAAAAAATGAGTTTACATTAAAACAAATAATAACAAACGTTACATATATTTATTACTAGTTTTACTATTGTTGATAACCGTGAGATATTTGATCCTTTCTACTCCAGTTCCACGCAAGCATAGAAGGGAAGCTTCCTGCTTACAACACACGAGTCAAACTTCCACAGACTCAGAGAGATCTCGTATATGGAGACGGTAAGCAAAACAGGCATTTTAGTTTTGTGTCATACTTACTTCTACGCAATAGTACACTCTTGAATAATCACATTATCTTTGATTACTGTTTGAATATTTTTTACATTCCACATAATTGAAAAAACAAAAAGAAGAGTGAAGAAAATTTTAAAAAAGCATAAGAAAGTGACAGAAATATCAAATAAAATGGAATTTAAAAAACAAACAAAAAACAAAGAGTAACTTTAGTTGTAAAATGTAATCTCATTTTGAAAATACTAGAATTCTTATGTGTTTTCGAATAGATGTACAATGTATGCCATTTCACACTTGATATGCTCTTGTTTGAAATCTGATATTAGACATTTTTTGGATTTAATTTAATTCTTTCCGCAAAATCATTTTCTTCAAGCAGAAAAAAGAAAATTTAAGAGGTTACCAATCAGATTTATAGGCATAGAAACATTATTTGCAAGTGTCCTGTGCTTTGTATTTTCAGAAGACGAAGACAGTGGGGAGGATGATGGCGATGTTCCAAACAGAAATACAATCAAAAAACAGTCTCAGTTCATTATTGACAGCAAAACCAAGAGAAGGGTCCCAAAGAAGAAGAAGAAGATGAAGTAAATACAAGGCCAAATTTTTAAATTGAGAGCTAAAAAGGCATATGAACATAAGAAAAGTAAGGTTTATTTATAGGTGTGGAAACAAAAATGAAATTGAAAGTATTTGCCAATGAAAATACATGTATATTCTTCACGAGATATCAAATAAAAATTAATGTAAAAAATGTCAGCTTTTCCAAACAGCATCTTAAAACTAAGTGGAATATGGCCTCCACAATAGATTTAAAAAAAAAAAAGAGAGAGAATTTTTATATTATTTTGTTTATGAAAGGAGGAGGTCTTAACTATTTCCTACAATGGAGTTGAAACTTTTAATTCAGTAAAGCACAAAGAAATGTGAAATTATAAATTGCAATTTCAACAATTCATGTTAATTCAATATTTATGTATGAACTATTTACTCTGTAAAATAATAATTCTGTGTAAAATTTGCAAGTCATATTATTTTTATTGTTCTTCTATTTTTACACATTTATTGCAGTTAGCACATACTGTTTTTACATGAATCATGTAGCAATAGAGTTTTTTTTGCAGAAGGCAAGTTGAAGTCAAGTTTTTTTGTTGTCAGAATTACTGTGACAATGTGATATGACGATTTTATGTGTAATTTGAACTGCTATACTTATAAACATGAAAATGAAAGTTTTTTGTGAAAAGAAAAGTTAGTTTTATTCAATAAAAGGAACATCAATTTTCATGATTTGCTTCCTAAATAAATTATTAATTTAGTTTCTTTTGTTTTATTCTATCATATTGTTTGCAAAAAAATAACTTTGCAAAAAATTTCTATATTTAAATATTTCCCCCTGCTTTTTTAATTTTAGAAACACTTGGAAGATTAAATAGTAAAATAATAATGACAATAGTAACAGTAATCATAATAATAACGACAATAACAACAACATCAACAACAATAACAACAGCAACAACAACAACAACAACAACAACAACAACAACAACAACAACAACAACAACAATAATAATAATAATAATAATAATAATAATAATAATAACAATAATAACAATAATAATAATAATAATAATAATAATAATAATAATAATAATAATAATAATAATAATAATAATAATAATAATAATG
>RQTK01000016.1:327889-338712 GCA_003991915.1 Elysia chlorotica | reverse complement strand
CACTCTATCTATCTATCTATCTATCTATCTATCTATCTATCTATCTATCTATCTATCTATCTGTCTATCAATCTATCTATCGATATATCTATCTATCTATTATTCTATTATCTATCTCTAGATCTATCTATTTATAAATCTATGCCACGTTCATCGTTCTTCGCCCCCACCCCCCCCCCCCCCCCTCGGAGGGCGCAGTGGCCTTGGGGTAGAACACCGACTTCCGACATTAGAGAAGAAATAACAAGGCGGCCAGAACGGGGATCAAACCCACAGCTTCCCGATAAGAAACTGCGCTCTGTCTGTCTGTCTGTCTGTCTGTCTGTCTGTCTCTCTCTCTCTCTCTCTCTCTCTCTCTCTCTCTCTCCCCCCTCTCTCTCTCTCTCCTCTCTGGTGACAGGGCACTAATACCCTGTTATTTGCCTTACGTTTGCTTATCAGCAGTAAATGTCGCTTCGAACAAACTCACGCCGTACATTTACAAGACTGAACTCAGGAACTGGCGATTTTTGTATTATTTTCAGTGCCAGAAGGTCTAGAGAAGCTCAAAATCTCCACCCTAACCGCACGGTCTTCGAAAAAACTCATCCACGTATAGCCTTCATGTACTGAGCTGCGCTTTTAGTACCTTTAATTTCCCTTTTTAAGTACGAGTAGGTCAAGATGTATTATCTTTAGCTCCCCACATTCACAGTACGCTCCTTGAACAAACTCACCCCTTAGTGCTTAACTACGTGTTAAATATTTCTCTGTGTCAGTTGGTCTGGATCTAGATCTAGACAATACATGAAATCATTATCTCTTGCTAACTCCAGGTCTCCACCCTTACCGCACGGTCATGCAGAAGTGCAACAGTTTAGGTGAGAAAGTGGGTCATGCAGTCAAGGTTTACGCGACATGTTTTAAGGATGTAACAATAGTCATAATTCTTTGGATATTGGAGGAGAGAGTCTCTCTCTTTGTCTCTCTTTATCTCTCTCTTTGTCTCACTTCATCACTCATTCTCTCTCTTTCTCACTACCTCTCCCTCTCTTGTGGGTCCTAAGATGTGCAGTCTGCAACTATTGTTCTTTACTGCCACACAGAGACAAGGCGGAGAGACCACTTAGACCAGCTGGGTTTGAGGCTCTACCGCACACACTAAACTGACACCGACCATGCACGAACCGAGCCAGAAGGGAGTAAAATCTGTCTTATTGGGAATATTTTACGTTTAGGGTTTTTCCAAAATTCATATCTTTTGAACCAATACAGATAGAATAAAAAAAAATGAAGTTTGAAAACTTCAGCTTTTTATTTAACACAACACCAATAACAACAACAACAACAACAACAACAACAACAACAACAACAACAACAACAACAACAACAACAACCAACAGACATCTATTTCACCGCGACTTGGCTCCTTTGAGTAAAGTAGTGGTGAACAAATTTATGTTTTTCAATAGTCTAGTGACGGCCTGTCCGCTAGCCACAAGTAGCCAGGTGTAGACAAGACAAATTTATCACGCACGTTTTCTGCAATATATTCAGGCTTAGGCTTCCAGGTCGTGCTCAGAATGAGACTAGATAATCAGCGCGCCTTCTGTGTACAATCAGTCGCGAGACTCGGAATGTCTCTACCTGATACACAGCTTTGGAAGAATGAGCGGACATTTTTCCAACGCAGATTGTATACCTTAATTCCTGTATGTCTATGTGGCTGTAGGCCTGTCTGTCTATCTGTCTCTCCCCCTTTGTCTATCGTTTTTTTCTATTGTATCCCCTAATGTCTCCCTCTCTGTCTCTGTCCTCTCTCTCCCTCTCTCTCCCCCTCTCTCTCTCTCTCCTCTCTCTCTCTCTCTCTCTCTCTCTCGCCTTTTCTGTTTTTTCCTCTATCACTTTCGCCTCGCTCCCATTTACCATCTCTCTCCGTTTATCTTGATCGCTCTTAATTTTCTCTCTCCCTATTCTCTTTCTTTCTCTCCCCTACCTCTCTCTCTATCTCTTTAACTCTCTTCTCACTCTCTCTGTCACTCTCTCTCACCCACGTTCTAACCCAAAGCTAAGTCTTGCTGTGTCACGAACAAGGCAGTTACATCTTTTTTTATCATTGATACTCAAAGTTAAGCCGCACGCACAACAAGCACACTTTTCTAATAGATTTGTTTTCATTGCTTGCCTTTTTCTTGTTATAAAAAAGAAACTGATGAAGGCTAAAGGTTTAAGATGTATTTCGTTTCGCAAACTCTCAAGGACATCCTTGACCGATGACCTCACAAAGCTGCCGAACGAACACAAAGGAATGAGCACCACTCCGATCTATCCGAGTAACCGCCTAACCGGATCTTGTGAGGAGAAATTAGTGACGCAGTTTCTTTCTCTCATTATCCCCGCCTCTCTCTTACTCGCTCTCTCTCTCTCTCCATCTCTCAGTGTCAATCTCTTTTCTGTCTACCTCTCTCTCTCACTTTGTCTCGTTCCCCTTCCCTCCTCTCCTCTCTCTTCACCATTCTCTCTCCACGTCTTATCCCAATCTCTGTCTCTGTCTCTGTCTATCTCTCTGTCACTCTCTCTTTCTCTCTTTCGCTCTCTCTATCTCTCTATGTTTCTCTCTGTCTCTGTCTGTCTGTCTATCTGTCTGTCTGTCTCTCTCTCGCTCTCTCTGTCTCTTTCTCTCTGTCCCACTCTCTCTCTCTCCTTCCTCTCTCTCTCCTCCCTTCTCTCCTCCCTCTTTCTCTCTCTCTCTCTCCTCCCTCTCTCTCTCCTCCATCTCTCTCTCTCTCCCCCCCCTCTCTCTCCCTCTCTCTCTCCTTTCTCCCTCCATCTCTCCTCCCTCTCTCTCCCTCTCCCTCTCTCTCTCCTTTCTCCCTCCATCTCTCCTCCCTCTCTCTCCCTCTCCCTCTCTCTCTCCTCTCTCTCTCCCCCCCTTCTCTCTCTCCCTCTCCCTCTCCCAACCACCACTGCCAGTGTGTGCTCATGGTAAGTCGCCACCATGCATTCTCACGATTATCTTGTTTGCCTGGCCCACACCTCGATCTTGTGCTACTGTTGTCTTTTTTGGCCTAGACCTAGACCTAGATCCTGGAGCGAAGTCAAGAGAAGATAAGAGACATTTCAAAACACCCACTCGACTGTATTTCACTTTCAGCCAAACAGCCTAACACGCATTTATAAAACAGTAACATATCTACCGGCCATTGCTGTGACATCAATGTATTGTAGAGGTTGTGACAGTAGAGAATAAACCGCTGAACCATACTGTATTGTTAACCACTCTGTAAACCATACCGTAAGGAACTGAGTCACTAAAAACCACACTGAACCACTCTATGAGGGATTTAACCACACTAAGAGGGACTGGATAACTTTGTGAAATATCTAAACCACACTGTGAAAGGATTAAACCACACTGTGAAAGGATTAAACCACACTGTGAAAGAATTAAACCACACTGTGAAAGGATTAAACCACACTGTGAAATGAACTAAACCACACTGTGAAAGAACTAAACCACTCCGTGAAAGGATTAAACCACACTGTGAAATGAACTAAACCACACTGTGAAAGGATTAAACCACACTGTGAAAGGATTAAACCACACTGTGAAAGGATTAAACCACACTGTGAAAGGATTAAACCACACTGTGAAAGGATTAAACCACACTGTGAAAGAACTAAACCACACCGTGAAATGATTAAACCATACTGTGAAAGGATTAAACCACATTGTGAAAGGATTAAACCACACTGTAAAGGATTAAACCACATTGTGAAAGGATTAAACCACAGTGTTAAAGGATTAAACCACACTGTGAAAGGATTAAACCACACTGTGAAAGAATTAAACCACACTGTGAAAGGATTAAACCACATTGTGAAAGGATTAAACCACACTGTGAAAGAACTAAACCACACTGTGAAAGGAATGAACCACCCTGTGATGTAATTATTAAACCACATCTAGGACCCCAGATGTCTGATGAACTGAATAGCTGAGTTACCATGGAAATAACGTGTGTTTTGAAGATGGCCTTTCAGGAATATTTCTTTTGTGATGTAATTATTAAACCACATTTTCTGGCCCCAGTAGTCTGGGGAACTGGAGAGCTGAGTTACCATGGAAACAGCACATGTGTTGAAGATGGCCTTTCAGGAATATTTCTTGGATTAATAATGACAACTTGAAGTTTTGGACGTAAGTTGATCAAATTTTTCTTCGCATATTTTCTATAGTACGGGAAGTAATAAAAATTTTACGTTACATAACCTACTCACAGTATACACTTCCGTGTCAGTATAATGTGACCGCCTGAGACAGCAGTCATGGCATCCCCGCCCTGTCTCGTGTGTGGCATCACATAAAATTGTCAGACGTTAGTCTTGGGACCCGTCCACAATATAGCCTATATAGTGCTGATGTTGGTCGTTAAACAACTCAACAACAACATCAACAACAGTATACACTATACCAGACTTTTAGAGAATTAGACAACGAAAAGCAGAGAGACAAGTGAACAAATATATTCTCACAGACAGACATAAAGACATACACCCTTACAGTCAGAGATGGAGAGAAATGGAGGAAACATGCAGACAGTTATTATTACAGGTAGATGTGATAGAGAATTACACTTTGAGAGAGAAGTGAGAAATAGAAATGTGGAAAGAAAGAGATTGAGAGAGATAGACAAATAAAGATAAAAACAGAGAAAAAATTGAGAGAAACAGACATAAAAGGAAGAGAGAGAGAGAGAGAGAGTCATACAGACAAATAGACAAATAGACAGACAAAGACAAAAGAAGATGCGAAGGTAAAGAAAAAAAAAAACCCAGGACAAAACGCATTGACAGAGCCACTAATGAAAACGAAAATCGCTGTTGTGTAATGTATACAGCAATGACTCAGGCTGCCCATTAAGTTCATGTAATAATTACATTAAATACAGCAGGCCTGTTGTCTCCTTGAAACACTTCGCAAGCTAGCGTTAAGCATTCGTCCATTCTACGGCCTAATACGCATCAAGTTTTTTGTTGTTGTTGTTGCTTCTTTTTTTATCTGTCTGTCTGAGTGGCTACGTGTTTGTCTCTCGCCCCCTATTATGCTGTGTCTCTATCCCTATCCGTCTCTCCCATTGTACATCTATTTGTCTTACCCCTATCTTTCACTCTTTGTGTATCAGTCTCTTTCTAGTCTCTTTTTCTCCACCTCTCTCTTTATCACGAGGTCTCGGTCTAGGTCTTTTCGAAGAAGCTTTATCTCTTCTGCTACTGGTTCTATTATTTACAATACGCAAAAAGATAAAAAACAAACAAAAAACAAACAAACCCCCCAAAAAACAGGCAAACTACAAAACTTCCTTAAAGTTTAATGACTTTTGACCTTTTCTTTCTCTCTCTCTTTCTCTCTCTCTCTCTCTCTCTCTCTCTCTCTCTCTTTCTCTCTCTCTTTCTCTCTCTCTTTCTCTCTCTCTTTCTCTCTCTCTTTCTCTCTCTCTTTCTCTCTCTCTTTCTCTCTCTCTTTCTCTCTCTCTTTCTCTCTCTCTTTCTCTCTCTCTTTCTCTCTCTCTTTCTCTCTCTCTTTCTCTCTCTCTTTCTCTCTCTCTTTCTCTCTCTCTTTCTCTCTCTCTTTCTCTCTCTCTTTCTCTCTCTCTTTCTCTCTCTCTTTCTCTCTCTCTTTCTCTCTCTCTTTCTCTCTCTCTTTCTCTCTCTTTTTCTCTCTCTCTTTCTCTCTCTCTTTCTCTCTCTCTCTCTCTATCTCTCTCTCTCTCTCCCTTTCTCTCTCTCTCTCTCTCTCTCTCTCTCTCTGGGTTTTACGTCCCCTAGAGAACAGGACCTAAGCTTATAGCTACACTAAATCAGGTTTTCCATTGTGTCAACATTACCAATATTGCATGGTCTAACCAGAGACGATTTGATCTAACGTAGCGCCAAGCTCAGGTTGAAGTACTATTGTTTACTTTATTTTTGAAGGCACGGGGTAGTGTGGTTGAACTATCATGATTAGGAAAGAAGAGCACAATAAACACTGTCTGCAAAAGAAATCCAACTTTCACTGTACATTCTAGTTGTTTTACAACCCAAAACGCCGTTCTAAAAATAAAACAAAACAAAAACCAAAAGAAAAGAAAAAAACTTACCCTCCCCCCCCCTCCAAAAAAAAGCAAATACCAAACTAAGCAAACAATCTCCTTCTCCCCCCAAAATAAACAAAAAACAAACAAAAACAAAAACAAAAACAAAAAAACAAAACAGAACAAACACGGCCGAGCTTCTTGCGTAGAATTGTGTTTTTTGGCGATAAGACATACATATAATTATCTACCATTAATTTTTTTTTTTTTTTTTGTTCTACAACTTTTGGATGTTCTCTCCTGCAAACACTCTACTGTTCTTACTTTCTACAAAACAACTCGAAGTGTTCTATCGAACATGTTTAACACCACATGGTTCTCCCTGAGAATAATAATTATTAATTTTTTTATTATTATTACACAGAGATAAGGTCGGCCCTAAATCTCTATCCATTTTCGTTTTTTTTGTGTGGTAAAAATAATCCTTTTCCAAGTCTTATTCTGCATGTTGTTTTTTCTCTCAGATTACGCGCCTCAGTTATGGCTGGCCCGGCTGTATTGTATTTAGTTTCAACCTAAGCAGATTGTATTGCTCTTTTATGTGATACTATAATTATAGTTATTTTAAACTGTACCTTGCTTACCCTTCATACTATATCTACGCAAAAGATCCCGGTTCGAATCCTGGCTGTTGCGTTCCCTACTGGTTGGGTCGGTGTCAGTATAATATGACCAGCTGAGACAGGAGTCATGGTATCCCCGCCCTGTCTCGTGTGTGGCAGCACATAAAATTGTCAGACGTATGTCTTGGGGCCCGTCCACAATATAGCCTTTATAGTGCTGCTGTTGGACGTTAAACCAACCCAACTCAACCCCAACCCAACCCTCTCTCAGATTACACGCCTCAGTTATGGCCCGACTGTATTGTATTTGGTTTCAATCTAAGCAGATTGTATTGCTCCTTTATGTGATACTATATACTATAATTATTTTAAACTGTACCTTGTTTACTCTTCATACTATATCCGTGTACAATCTAAGCCTTGTGTTAAGGGCATTGTATGCCGACTTCAGTCTGTTTTCTAATCGCTTGGATTCAGAAACAAGTGTTCTGGAAAAAACTAATTTGATTCGTGTTTGGCGAGTTGTCCTACCTCATCTTATAAGGAAAATTAAGAAGATTGCGAGGGGGTGAACATATCGAGTTTTATTACGTTGTATAGTCCATATTAGAGTATGTATAGCACGCTATCGGTTGACTTTGGTCTTAAGATTGCACGCCACGGGGAGTTGTCTTGTATTTGGTGTCAATCAAAGCAGTAGTTATTGTTGGGTTGGTTTAACGTCCAACAGCAGCACTATATAGGCTATATTGTGGACGAGCCCCAAAACGGACGTCTGACAATTTTATGTGCTGCCACACACGAGACGGCGGGGATACCATGACTCCTGTCTCAGCCGGTCACATTATACTGACACCGACCCAACCAGTAGGGAACGCAACAGCCAGGAATAGAACTCGGGACCTTTTGCGTCGGAAGCCAATGTTCTACCCCCCATCAATCAAAGCAGATTGTATTGCTCTGTAATACGATGCTAATTTTTAAACTGTATCATCGTTACTTTTCAGGTTATAACCACAAACAATATGCTTTGTAATTAACTGAAACGAGTCGTATTGCGTTCACCTACTTGGTGAAATAGACATGATTTTGGAAAGAGAAAAAGCTGACGTTTTCAAATCTGCAACATGTTTTATTCTATCTTTATAGGTTCAAAAGGTATGAATTTTGGAAATACCCAAAATTAGTGAAATAATTCCATTGGCCTTGCTGGGTTAATACTGTGACTCGGTTGAATTAGGTAAGTTTAAGCCTCTTGATTCTCCGTGGAACAGAGGGCCGAGGTTGTGTATGTGTGTGTGTGTGTGTGTGTGTGTGGGTATGTGTGTGTATGTGTGTGTGTGTGTGTGTGTGCACGCGAGATTACATTGCGCAGCTTCTCCTTTCAGTCTTATACACAATTTTGCTAGTCCTTCTTTTACTCTCCGCTAAGACAAAGCCTAGCGTGCTGGAATTGGGTCTTCTAAAAATGCACTATTAATGTTATTTATCATTTATTATTATTAATGTTATTTATTATTATTATTATTATTATTATTTATATTTATTTATTTATATACTTTTTATATAAAAGTACCATGCAGTGACGACCGACGAGACCCCAGGACATGTACCCGGAATTGGACGTTGACACCTGCCCAATCAGTAGGTGTTCACAGCGTACGGGAAAATATGACTTCTCTTATTGTCTTCCCGTCATGTCGTATGGTTTTGTACTTGTATATTTATGGGCTGAGACCATTGCTTTTATTGTGTTTTGTAATTTCTTATAATTTAGTTCTACAGTAGCATAGAACTAATGCTTTTATGGTATTTCTGTCATGTCTTAAAGTTAAGTACGTGTGTATTATTTTTGTTAAGAGAATTGCTTTTATCGTCTTTCTGCCTCTAAGGATTATTCATATTTACAACTTGTAATATTAACAGGTGGTGCCGTGGGACAAACGAGGTTTTCGGGTGGCCTTGCGAAACTTGGCCTGTCACCTTTCTAGGGCGTTGTGCGCATGTTCAGGTTAAATCTGCTTCACACACTCACAGTTGTTCTGGACTCCAGCTTCGCGAAGCTTTCTTCTATTATTCTTCTCTTGTCCGTCTGTCCACGGTGTATAATTCACTGTCTGTCTGTCTGTCTGTCTGTCTGTCTGTCTGTCTGTCTGTCTGTCTGTCTGTCTGTCTGTCTGTCTGTCTGTCTGTCTGTCTGTCTGTCTGTCTGTCTGTCTCTCTCTCTTTCTCTCTTTCTCTCTCTCTCTCTCTCTCTCTCTCTCTCTCTCTCTCTCTCTCCCCCCTCTCTCTGTGTTCCCCTCTGAGCAGAGACGGACAGGCAGACAGAAAGGGAGGTAACTGTCACCGTACAGCATCTCCTGAGAAGACCTTGGAGCTAAGCGTACATAAATAAGACCTCTCAGCCTTGGAGCCATTAAACCCAAAGCCCGCTTTCCCTTTTCAGATGCTCAATAAGGCGAAATAGCATGAGAAAGTTACGGCTATTCCTTTAAAGTTTCAATGTTTGCACCCTGGGGAGCGGCGTACCTTGTACCTTGTGTCACCGCTGCGGCGTTCTCTCCTCTTCTCTTCTCTTCTCTTCTCTTCTCTTCTCTTCTCTTCTCTTCTCTTCTCTTCTCTCTCTTCTCTTCTCTTCTCTTCTCTTCTCTTCTCTTCTCTTCTTTCTCTTCTCTTCTCTTCTCTTCTCTTCTCTTCTCTTCTCTTCTCTTCTCTTCTCTTCTCTTCTTTTCTCTTCTCTTCTCTTCTCTTCTCTTCTCTTCTCTTCTCTTCTCTTCTCTTCTCTCATCTCCTCTTCTCTTCTCCTCTCTTCTCTTCTCTTCTCTTCTCTTCTCTTCTCTTTGTTGTTTAGTCACCGTTAACACAAGTCACAAACTACACTTTCTCACCTACACGCGGAAGATGGGGAGGGAGAGAGGAGAGAGAGAGAGAGAGAGAGAGAGAGAGAGAGAGAGAGAGAGAGAGAGAGAGAGAGAGAGTGGTGTTGTCTGGACCAGGACTTGGGGGATTCGACCCCCACCCTGCTGCTTGGCGACTTAAGCTCAATTAATGCTCAATCTATTTAATAAATTATGTAACTGATTTTCTTATTGTACTTAGTGCTAACTCAAGTTAACTTCGTTATTGACCATTACCTCATAGATCACAACACATGTAACAACATTCTGTCACCCCCGACAGTTATTTAATTCTATCGCGGCAGGGTGAGGACCAGTGAGAACTGAGAACTCGCTTTCTGACATTGGAGAGTTCATGTTTATGTACATGTAACTGGTTGGAGTATTTTTTACGGTGCTACTACAAGCAACCATTTCAAACAAGACGGCAACTCTGTAAAAATGTTAGGAGATTTTTTTATTGGATTGGGTATTTGCCTACCCTCAGCCCAAACCTTATGTTTCCACAGATACAGTCAACACAGCAACATACCAGTCTTGCTTATTCTATGATAGCGTCTAGTGCTGTTTAAGTAAAACTTTGAACTGCTTTAGAAGCGAAGCTCTGAAATTGGTCGCTGCCTATATAGGCGCCTGATCGCCCTAGTGTAGAGGCCTGCATGATTTTTCACCATGGACCTTGGATCATCTGCTCTTCATGATGAATGATATGGTTGGTTATTTACTTCAAAACCGCTTCAGTACTTTGTCAAATGGCAATAAACTTAACAATAATAATTATACATGCTTAAAGAAGTTGGCTTCGGAAGTCACTGGATTGTTCTTTTTTGTATGGGCCAAACTCCTAAAAGGGGTACATTTTTTTCATCCATGTTTGGTTGAACAGAAAACTTTGAACAGGGGATTTTTATTGTTTTGACACTCGAACTTCATTGACAAGTCACATGATCACTGATGTTGACCAGATTGATTTACATACCATCATTATGATTTACTTGAAAAAAAAATTAATCAATTTAAAAACCATCGAATCGAACAGTTTGTAAAGAAAAATGTGCAGTGTTTTTTAAAGCTCAGTTAAATGGAATTAAGTTTACCATCTTCAAAAATGTAAAATTGATGACGATACTACTACTACTACTACTACTACTACTACTACTACTACTACTACTACTACTACTACTACTACTACTACTACTACTACTACTATTACTATGTATCCAAAAAGGAAACAAGAGCACAACACT
>RQTK01000016.1:302617-327737 GCA_003991915.1 Elysia chlorotica | reverse complement strand
TAATAATACTGTAAGATAATTGTATGTAATTATAAATTAATATTTATAAAAGACATGTAATCTTAATGCATTATTTTCCAATATTTTCAGATCTAGAAAACCCCTGCCAATCATACAAAAAAAAAAAACCCAGCCCTGTGAGGGGAACTAAGTCACTAAGCTTTTCTACTCAAAGATGCGACGCCTATGGACAGTTGCGTCCCTTGTGTGGGTGTTGGTCCTCCAGGTTGCGATTGGAGTTCCGGGATTCCCCAGTGTGTGTGATTATTGTTCCTGCGGATCTTCAAGCCCCGAATCCACCCAATCCACCGCCGGTGTCGACTCCGCCAGCTGCATGCTCACGGCGATCAGACCGGAGGACACGGTGTTTTTATCCAGGACACCAGAGCCGTCGGTCAGGGTCAAATCTCTCAGCCTGACTTGCCGCGACAAGCGCTGGCCCAGCGCCATTAGCCAGGAGTCCCTCGGCAACATGGCGGCACATCTTAAGAGCTGCATGTGGAGAATTGCGATCTTTCCTCGGGGCTGACGAGTCTGTCCTTCCAGGGCATGCCGAGACTGAAGGCCCTGTCCATTGTTGACTGTGATTTGCCTCAGGTTTCAGGAGACACAGAGACTCCTTCTGCCCCCTCTTACCTGTCCCACATCGCGAATCTCCAGCGTCTGACGCTATCTGGCTGCAAACTGACCCGAGTCCCAGCCCTGCCAAATTGGCACCGTTTAGTTTATCTCAATATTTCAAACAACAACTTGCAGAGCATTGATCTACTGCAGTCCAGTCTTCCATCTGGTACAGCAAATCCAGCCGGCGCTGGGAGAGAAGAACCAGAGGAGCACACAACCAGCTCAGGACAATTATCGAGCGGGGAGACCACTTCTACCACCAAAACAAATGACTATGGAGATACAACTGGCATAACTGTATTGGACGCCAGCTACAATCCCATGACCTCACTGCCTACGTCAGCAATAGTTGCCAGTCCGAGACTGGAAAAGTTATTCCTGCGAAAGGTTGCTCTGAGAGAATTCCACCTTCCCCACAACCTGACGCTGCCTCGGCTGAGAGTTCTGGATGCAGGGGATAGTGATATTGCCGTGTTCACATTTCCAAGGTAATTTTGAATAGCCGGGTAGTTATTTACAACATAAGTAAAAACAAGCCAATCTAACCTGAAATTTAGTCAATACAATCCCGTCACTCCATTGAATTCTGTACGAACGGGACAGGTTTACCAAATCACTCAACCTTCTCTGCGCCAAAGTTTGTTAAGCTTGGCAGCAACACAGTGTTCTATTTCAACTTGAAATATTATCACAGCTAAGTAGAGCATTTAGCATACTAACCGAACTCTGCCAAAAGACGTGCTCTTAATACTTATACAACATATTGTTTATCTGCAGATAATATTGTAACTTCTCTACTGCGATCCATTTTTCTCTCAAGTACCTTGTCTCCCTCGGTATCTTATCTCTCTATTACCCTTTCTCTCTGTATCTTGAATCTCTTCTCTCCCTTTCCACGCACCTCTATCTGTATCTTGTTTATCTATCATCCTCTCTGTGCATTGGCTCTCTTATTTCTCTCTACATTGCATCTCTCTGTACCTTGTCTCTCTGTCTCTCTTTCTATCCGTGTTCCTCTCTGTAACTTGTTTTTCGATCTCTCTTTTCTCTCTATATACATATCTTGCCTCTGTCTTTTTCCGTTTATCTCTTCCCCTTCCCCCTTTTCTCTTCCTTTATCTCCATGTCTCCCAGTACGTTTTCTCTCTGTCTCGTTCTGTTCCCCTGCCCCTTTACCTACTTTTTCTCTCAATGTCTTTCTCTGTAACTTGCCTTTCTCTTGTTTCTTTATCTCTTTCTTTCTGCCAATGCCTCTTTGTTTCTCTGCATCTCTCTGTCTCTCCACCACTTTATATCTCTCCCCTCCACCGTTTTCTCATTCTCCCTCTCTTTCTCTCTGACTTTAGAGGGGAAATTATTTTTGAATAATATTTTTCCCAGACTGTGCAACTCTACGAGCCTGAATAAGATCTTGCTAAGAGGGGCAGGCATCCCCGCCCTGTCTGAGGACCTGTCCTGCCTGAAAAACCTGTCCAGACTCCACCTGATCAACCTGGGCTTGACCTCCACAATATGGGAGCAGCTTCAGAGTCCAGTGTTAAGCAAACTGTACCTCTCAGAAAACGCCCTGACCTACGTAGATACAAGCCGCCTCCCCAAACTCAGCACTCTAGTCCTAGATAGAAACAGCATCTCTGAACTAAACGCATCCTCTTCGTTCGCCAACCTACCAGAGCTGCAGCTGCTGAACATTTCCTTTAATCTGATATCCGAGATTCCAGCACAATGCTTTCAAGGCACACTCAATCTCAAGGCTTTGGATGCCTCCAACAACAAACTGACGAGGATTGAGTCCCATACACTAGCTGGTTTGACCCAGTTATTTTATCTCACGTTTGCACATAACAGTATCTCATCCATGGGCTATACTCTCTTCGACGACAATACCGCGATGAAGTGGCTCTTTCTCCAAGCCAACAACATCCAGTTTCTACCGAGACTAAACATGATGGGGAGCCTGTCGTGGCTGAACGTGAGCCACAATCAGATTAGGATGATCGAGCCTAGACACCTGGAAGGATTGCACAGCCTCACAGTTTTGCACGCGAACAACAATTCTATACAAATAATCAGACCTTACTTATTCTCGAAGACGCCTTACCTTAACGAAGCGTTCCTCAGCGACAACCAAATTGTTTCTGTTGGGAATTTGGGAGACCACCCCAACCTCCGCGCCCTGACTCTTGACAACAACCTCATATCTGATTTCATAACCGGATCGCCATTTTACAGACTGCGCGCACTCGCTTTCCTATCCCTCGACAACAACAGGATTACGACTATTAGAAGAAATACATATCCACCCAGCTTGAGATTTTTATACATAAATGCAAACTTTATTGCCTGGATAGAAACTTCGAGCTTCGAGAACTTGCCGAATCTACAGATAGTTGAGATTAGGAACAACCAAATGGTTTTTACACTACCCAGCATGGCGATAAATAAATTTGGATCTAATTCGCCCAAGCCGAGGTTCTATGTAAGTCTTAACCAATGGCGCTGCGATTGCAGCATGGCCTACCTAAAGCTGCTTCACGAACGGCGTCAAGAGTTCAACCTTTTCCTGAATGTCTACCCAGATTTCCACGGGCTGGAGCAGACAGCCTGTGAGCTGGACTATGGGGGCCGCACCTACGCGCGCTTTGACGACGTGCCTCTGAGTGAGTTCGTGTGTGAGTACCCATCGCCATACTGCTCCAGCGGCTGCATCTGTTGCAACAGGAGCAAAACCCAGGACGACCCTGTGGACCTGGCGTGCAGCTGTCAGCTGACGTGTCCCGCGGGCTGCACCTGCTATGTGGGGGGCGAATTGATGGACCGAGACTACTTTCACATTCGGTGTGACGACAGGGGCTTTGACTCTGTTCCCGACAGGATCCCTCCCAAGGCCTCCAACCTGTTTTTGGATGGTAACAACATCTCCAGCGTCTCTCATGGCGATTTCCACCATCTTGGAGATCTAGAGAAGCTTTATCTCAACTCAAGCGGTTTGAGTACGCTGAACAATGAAACTTTCTTAAACTGCACTCACTTGGCATACTTATACCTTGACCATAATTTGTTAACAGTTCTACACAGCGATATGTTTAAGGGACTTTCTAGCTTGTCCCAGCTCTATCTCCACCACAATATTCTAAAGGTAATCTCCTCAAACGTGTTTGAACACTTGCCATCTGTGAGGGTTGTCACTCTTCATGAAAACCGTCTCGTCAAAGTCGGCTCGTCTCTGGATGCTCTGCCCCACAGTCTGACCGCTTTGTCTCTGTCTGAGAATCCCTGGGCCTGTGACTGTGAGGATAGCAAAGATCTTTATGATCTTCTTAAATTCAAAAGCAAAGTCATTGTTGACAAAGACAACGTTTGTTGTTATTTTCCTGTTGCCACTGAGATGGTTGGTAGTAACGCCAGCCAAACACACACTATCCCTTTGACTGTATCAGAGGCAGTTGGTAAAACCACGATGCTTTTAGAAAGATCTAGATCTACAGCAGGTCATACTCTTCACAATTTCACAGATGCAGGAGAAGGGAACTCTAGTTTCCACGTCTGCCATACTGTCTTAAGTTTGGATTTTTCCGAACGCTGTAGAGATAGAAACTACACGGGCAGTTTAGGGAGTGATATCGGCTATTCTGGCAAGTCCGAGATGGCCGCGGGTATCGTGGCCCTCATTGTGCTGACTGCCTTCCTCACCATTGCTGCTTGTCTCGTCTTCTTTGTTATCTTCAAAAGGAAAGAGCTGCAAGCCCTGGCCTATGCCAAACTGGGAGTTCGGGTTTTCGACAAAAAGGTGAGGGGCATTTTCTGGTACGGTTTCAATTTTAGTTTATTTTAAAAAAACACACTGAGATGACAGATAAAACACAATTCGTAAGCCTGGTTTTAAAACGGCCAATCTACTTTCTTAAGTACAATTATTTAGAAATGATGTTGTCCATTTCACAACTGAAGTGAAGATGTGTTCAAAGCCTAGAAAAAGGTATTGAAAAACATGCTGTGGTGATAACCAATATGTGTTAATAATAATTATTTCCTTTTGTTTCCAGTGTTCTTCTTTTCTAAGTTCTTTCGTATCCAAATGAAATGTTTGCTTGTCACGATGATTCACAATTACCAAGAGTTATTCAGGCTTGCCATACATATTAAGATCAGGAATAATTAACTAAAAAGTATGTACAGCATTCGTGAAAATATCTAAAAGCAGCAGGTGACACTAAAGGTTACATACTACTTGTATTTAGTTAGACACATAGGTCTTTTGTTAGCATAACTTTGTGACTCAAGCAACTTTCCTTTCGCCTCCTGATCTTAAGTCAAAATTGGCGCAGAGGACGAAGGCACCAAAAACCTCTGTTTATTTTAATTGAGTAACTATGATCTTAAAGCTCAATCCGTCTCGCAGTTAATCAGGCACCACAGTCATCCTTTTTTATCGACCACTCTAACGTCCATGTTGACGAACACGCTTTTTATCGTAACTCTTTGGAACAATCTGAATCCCTCCAGCAGCGTCCGATGCGCCACGATCATCCTGTTTTGTCGCTATCACCCCCAGGTCCAAATCGATGCAGAAGACAAAGGCAGCAAAGCGTTCGACGCCTTCATATCCTACAGCAGCAAGGATGACGAGTTTGTGGCAGGCACGCTGGTTCCCGCCTTGGAGGATCCCAAGAAAGGGTGGGCACTTGAGTTTTTTGATTCTTGGGGCAGTTTGACTCTTGGGTATTTTAACTTTTGTGGCACTTTGACTCTAGGGCAGTTTGACTCTTGTGCTACTTTGACTCTAGAGCAGTTTGAATTCTGTGATACTTTGACTGTAGAGCAGCTTGACACTTGTGGTACTTTGACTCTAGGGCAGTTTGCCTCTTATGGTACTTTGACTCTAGGGCAGTTTGACTCTTGTGGTACTTTGACTCCTAGGGCAGCTTGGCTTTTTTGATACTTTGACTCCTAGGGGAGTTTGACTCTTGTGGTACTTAGACTATAGGGAAGTTTGACTCTTATGGTACTTTGACTCTAGGGCAGTTTGACTCTTATGGTACTTTGACTCTAGAGCAGTTTGACTCTTGTGGTACTTTGACTCCTAGGGCAGTTTGACTCTTATGGTACTTTGACTCTAGAGCAGTTTGACATTTGTGGCTCTTTGACACTTGGGTAACTTGACACTTTGCAAAGTTTCACTCTTTGACTCTGGGGCAGTTTGACTCTTGTGGTACTTTGACTCTAGGGCAGTTTGGCTTTTTTGATACTTTGACTCCTAAGGCAGTTTGACACTTGTGCTACTTTGACTCTAGGGCAATTTGACTCTTGTCTTACTTTGACTTTAGGGCAGTTTGACTCTTGTGGTACTTTGACTCTAGGGCAGTTTGGCTTTTTAGATACTTTGACTCCTAGGGCAGTTTGACTCTTGTGGTACTTTGACTCTAAGGCAATTTGACTCTTATGGTACTTTGACTCTAGAGCAGTTTGACATTTGTGGCTCTTTGACACTTGGGTAACTTAACACTTTGCGAACTTTCACTCTTTGGGACTTTGACTACTGGACATTTAGCCTGTGGTGGTTTCACCTGTAAGGTCCTTTGATTTTTGTGTAGTTGGACTCTTAAATTAGCAGTTTGGCTCTTGGATATTTTGACTGTTGTGGCACTTTGACTCTTGGGTAATTGAGTTTTGGAGGACTTTGATTATGGACTTTATTGGAAAACTTCGGTTCTTGGTATTTTGACTTTTGGGGACTTTTGACTCTTGGGAAGTTTGACTCGCAGATTTGTTCTAAGAACCTGAGACTTGAGTATGTTGAAATTTGGACTTTAGTTTTATTTTATAGCTAGACTCTTTGACAGTTTGACTTTAAATAGTGAATCTTACAATGTTAGGCTCTCAACAACTGAAGTGTTTGGAGGAGAAAGTTAATTTGAGTAAAGCTTTTCCCGAAAGGGTAGATGCTTTAATTCCTGGACAGTTTGACTTTTAGACAGTAAAATTGTCTTGGCTAGTTTGATCCTCAGCAGATGCAATACAAAATTTTAATAGAAAAAGGTGAACCTTTTAATTATTAAATCTCTTATTACAAAATAAAACAAAACGATATATATTCTGGTAAATGCACTTTTTTCACTATTGTATTTTTAGTTCTTTGTCCCTGCATTCAAGCTGTGGGCTGTAATAACAATAGAATCCTCCAAAACGAAATTTTTTTTAAGCTAATCCAACTTTACATATATATGGTATCTTTCATGTTTCTAGAAGTAATTTTAAATTGGATGCGGTCAAAACACTTTTATTCCAGCGCCAAGGGGTTAATTTTATCGGGATAACAACGTATTTTACTAGTGTGAATTTTTTTATTTCCGACAGTGTATCATTTTAAGAGTGATACACGTGTATATACAATGTTTAAGTTATTGTTTTTTTTCTTCACACATATGTATGGTCGTTAAATTTAATTAAATTTGCATGTGCAACCAAGAAAAAACCCCTTATGAGATCAGACTTATCTTACCTTATCTTATCTTACCTTATCTTATCTTACCTTATCTTATCTTACCTTATCTTATCTTACCTTATCTTATCTTACCTCACCTTACCTTATCTTATCTTACTTTACCGTATCTTATCTTACCTTATCGTATCTTATCTTACCTTATCTTGTCTTACCTTAAACTATCTGTCCCTATCTTATCTTACCTTATCTTATCTTACCTTATCTTATCTTACCTTATCTTATCTTACCTTATCTTATCTTACCTTACCGTACCTTAACTTACCATACCTTATATTACTTACCTAACCTTACCGTATCTTACCTCACCTTACCTTACCTTACCTTGCCTTACCGTATCTTACCTTGTCTTATCTTACCCGCAGGTACCGCGTGTGTGTGCACTACCGAGACTTCCCCGTGGGCGGGACGATCACAGACACCATCTGCAGGGCGATCGAGAGCAGCAGCCGCACCATCTTACTCCTGTCACAGAACTTCCTCAAGAGCGAGTGGTGCCGATTCGAGTTCCAGGTTAACAAGTGTTCTCAAGTATAATGTGACCGGCTGAGACAGGAGTCATGGTATCCCCGCCCTGTCTCGTGTGTGGCAGCACATAAAATTGTCAGACGTCCGTCTTGGGGCCCGTCCACAATATAGCCTATATAGTGCTGCTGTTGGACGTTAAAAACCAACCCAACCCCAACCCAACAAGTGTTCACACGAATACGATTCCCACGTGTATTTTTCGATGTGTATACATTTTTTTTTGCTGTTCATACCACTCTGATCACACAATTTGCACGACGCATTTCAGAGTCTAATGCACACGCGTTCATAACGTTTTAGTTTTTCCACTATGATTTCTGCATGCACCTAACCAGAGTGTATAATTATTCGCTGTGTATGTTTCACTCTGATTCCACAGTGCACAAAGCAAGGCCTACAGATTGTCTACTTGTAGCCGCACCGATATCTTGAATAATGCTCGATTCAAAATTTCAAATGTGCCTGAAACAATGACAAAAATATAGTCCTAGATCAAATATACTTTTCTTTTACTCCGTTCTAACCTCTCTTATTTTTGTTATAAACCGGTACATAAAGTACAAAATATTTTTTTTCAATAAATCCCATCGAGTCAAATCAACGTTTTTACTTTCACAAACTGCTAGCTAGACCTAGATCACAGCTAAACCTAGCGAATTTATTAAAGAATAAATTAGAATCCATATCTTAGTATAGGTATTATAAACTAAATAGCTTTATTTTTTTTGTGGGTAAAATTACACGATCTGTAGGCTTAGATCTAATGTAGCCGAAGCAGCAGCAATATAATTAAGTGTGTAGTGTGTAGTGTTTGGGTATGTGTATGGAGATCACATCACGCCAGAGGTACATGTCCATTTTCGGCTGGATCTACTTTTTGTAAAAAAAAAGTTGTATCAATTTAAGTAAAACAGAAATAACTCCAAGGGCATCGAAAAATCCCTTCGTCTGCACAGACCCTTAAGCTAACTCAAAACAATACCCCTAACTAAGGGAGAAAACCCCAGCAGTCGGACAACTTTCGTTTACCTCACGTTGTCTAAGAGTTTTGTTTCGTTGATGGTATCTTTAAGGTCCAACGTCAAAAGCTACGACATGTAGTGTACGGGTGTTAAGACCGACGTCTGACAATTTTACGTGGTGCTGTAGAATTAGAGCCGGAATACTAGGACCGCTGTCTCAGCCAGTCACAGTCGACTCCTGATAAGTTCATGTCACGGGGAAGGGTGAGGGGGAGGAGGGAAGGGGGGGATGGGAGGGGCTAAAATCAGGATCGATATAATCCCTAGACCAACATGTATGTCCATCGAAAATAACAAAGAGTATGTGTCAACATTATATGATTCTTCTTCTTTTTTACATGTGATAATGGAAATTGTCAAGCGCACTGAGCATGATTGTTCATGGAAGTGCGCTATGTAAATGCCATATATTATTATTAATAAGGCTTGCAACCAAGTAGGAGGGCCAATGCAAGTGGGACATCAACGTAACATAGCTCACTAGACGCGGGGGGGGGGGGGGGGGGGGGTTACCACTGAGCTATGAGCTTAGTCCCCGGATTAAAATTACTCTTTAAATGTACTTTAAAACATTCCTTAGTTCGGGGTCTAAATTAAGAGCATAGTTGTTCTTATCACTATAAAAGAACCGTATGTTCTGACTATACCACAGTTTTATGAAAACACCCCCTCTGTTCTAAGTATTCCACGGTTTTATGAAAACACCCCCTCTGTTCTAATTATTCCACGGTTTTATGAAAACACCTTCTCTGTTCTGATGATACCACGGTTTTATGAAAACACCCCCTCTGTTCTGATGATACCACGGTTTTATGAAAACACCCCCTCTGTTCTGATGATACCACGGTTTTATGAAAACACCCCCTCTGTTCTGATTATACCACGGTTTTATGAAAACACCCCACCCCCCACATCTGTTCTGATGATACCACGGTTTTATGAAAACACCCCCTCTGTTCTGATGATACCACGGTTTTATGAAAACACCCCCTCTGTTCTGATGATACCACGGTTTTATGAAAACACCCCCTCTGTTCTGATGATACCACGGTTTTATGAAAACACCCCCTCTGTTCTGATGATACCACGGTTTTATGAAAACACCCCCTCTGTTCTGATGATACCACGGTTTTATGAAAACACCCCCTCTGTTCTGATGATACCACGGTTTTATGAAAACACCCCCTCTGTTCTGATGATACCACGGTTTTATGAAAACACCCCCTCTGTTCTGATGATACCACGGTTTTATGAAAACACCCCCTCTGTTCTGATGATACCACGGTTTTATGAAAACACCCCCTCTGTTCTGATGATACCACGGTTTTATGAAAACACCCCCTCTGTTCTGATGATACCACGGTTTTATGAAAACACCCCCTCTGTTCTGATGATACCACGGTTTTATGAAAACACCCCCTCTGTTCTGATGATACCACGGTTTTATGAAAACACCCCCTCTGTTCTGATGATACCACGGTTTTATGAAAACACCCCCTCTGTTCTGATGATACCACGGTTTTATGAAAACACCCCCTCTGTTCTGATGATACCACGGTTTTATGAAAACACCCCCTCTGTTCTGATGATACCACGGTTTTATGAAAACACCCCCTCTGTTCTGATGATACCACGGTTTTATGAAAACACCCCCTCTGTTCTGATGATACCACGGTTTTATGAAAACACCCCCTCTGTTCTGATGATACCACGGTTTTATGAAAACACCCCCTCTGTTCTGATGATACCACGGTTTTATGAAAACACCCCCTCTGTTCTGATGATACCACGGTTTTATGAAAACACCCCCTCTGTTCTGATGATACCACGGTTTTATGAAAACACCCCCTCTGTTCTGATGATACCACGGTTTTATGAAAACACCCCCTCTGTTCTGGTTATACCAGTTTTATTACTCTGTCTCTCTCGCTCTCTTTTGCTCTCTCTCTCTCCCTCTCTTGCTCTCTCTCCCTCTCACTATCATTCTCTTTAAAAAATAAAAACAAAGTCCCATCCTTTAATGTCCTCTAAGCTACTTAGAATCGTGGAATATTGTTGTTGTGAATGTCTTTTGTTGTTATGGCTCTTGCTATTGTTGTTGTTGTTGTTGTTGTTGTTGTTGTTGTTGTTGTTGTTGTTGTTGTTGTTGTGTTGAACTTAAAAGAAACGCTTCATACAAACGCAATTTAAACCGTTTTTTTCTCTCCATCATTTTTATGAGGCGAGTTTAACTAAAACAATAAAAAAAAGATTTAAAAAAAAAATAGAGAAAAACAAACAAGGAATCTATTCTTTATATACCACTTTCCTGGTAGGTTCATCTGAAGTCCCGATCCTACCTGAAATTTGAGGACCCGTATTTCTGGGAAAAACTCTACTTCTCCTTGCCTGATGTGCGACAAAGGAACGAAGACCAGGAGAAAGAAGGAGGAAGAGGACGAGGAGAAGGAGGAGAAGAAGGAGGAGGAGGAGGAGGAGGAGATGGAGGAGGAGGAGATGGAGGAGGAGGAGATGGAGGAGGAGGAGGAAAAGAAGGACGAGGAGAAGGAGGAGAAGAAGGAGGAGGAGGAGGAGGAGATGGAGGAGGAGGAGATGGAGGAGTAGGGCGAGGGGAAGGCAAAGACCACGAAGTAAATGTCCAAGCCATAGCAGCTCTCAGATCCATGAAGATTCTAGCGGGAAAGGCGGATGACGATGCTCGGACAAAGGTTCACCGGAAATAATTATCAGAAACACTATAAAAACTACACACCAACTTCCGTGTTCAGATTGCATGCCCTTTGTAAAATAATGTATAATTCAAAACACACCACACTCGCTGTATTGCTGCTTGTTTCTTGAAGCATTATTGACTATTATTGTATTCTACATCGATCTAATGCAACCTGTGCGTTTGGATTGGAATGTATTGTATAACATAACGATTTACAAAATGTGAAGAGACAGAGTGTTTGATAAAGAGAGGGGGGGGAAGCATAAGCATTAACAACTCACTCTCCCTCTCTCTCTGTCTCTCTGTCTCTCTCTCTGTCTCTCTCTCTCTCGCTCTCTCTTTCTTTCTCTCTCTCTCTCTATCTCTCTTTCTCCCTCTCTCTCTCTCTTTTCTCGGTCTCTGTCCCTCTCTCTTATTTTTTCTTTCTCTCTCTCCCTTGTTTCTCTCGCGCGCTCCCTCTTTTTTTTCTTCTTTATCTCTTCTCTTACTCTCTCTCTCTCTCTCTCTCTCTCTCTCTCTCTCAGACAGAGAGACAGAGAGAGAGGGAGAGTGAGTTGTTAATGCTTATGCTTCCTTTTAATGTTTTTATATCAATATCCATATTACTGTTATTGCTGGTATATTAAACCAAAAATTCCATTGTGGATATAGAATATCTATATGTTCATATCCATATATCCCGAAAACTACCGTTTTTATGAGTTCAAATTTGTTTATAACTAATTTGGAATACTTTTATTAATATCATAACTCATTGTTTAAGACGCACAAGACAACATATTTTTAATTTTTTTTACTCTGCTGATTTTTACTCTTCAATATGCACAAATGTTAATTATTTGTTATAAGTAATATTGTATAAACAAAAATAACAAAAGAACAAAAAGGCGAAACAAAACAATGGTGCGATACAAAACAAAATTTGGGTTGTATAGAACACATTTATAGATCTAGTCGTGTTACTAATAGTATATATTATGTACATCCAATCGTAATACTAATTATATTGATATCCAAAGTTTTAGTAGCTGTTGTTGAAGTTAAAGAAGAAAAAAAGACAAGTTTAGTGACTCCCAGATCGAAAAAAATCGTAAGATCCACATTTTTCTATCTCGTCCTACCAAAAGACAATGGTGCGCGAGGAAAAAAAAAACCCATTTATTATAGACACAATTCATCATTTCGTTCCCATGGAACTGTCGCTGTCATATAAAGTAACTTTTTGAAAAAGTAGACCTACATAAAAATTAAAAAAAAATGTTAGTATTCAAGATAAATAGTTACATGTACCATGACCCGAAAAAGAATAGCAACGTTTGTAATTGCAGTAATGTTATACACGTATATTTATTATTCTTTTTGATATTATTCGTTTATTTCACGGGAGAGTTATGTCTCTGGCCATTTGTACCTTCATACCTTTATTTTGTAATGCTGAACTGCAATAAATAAAGCCTGTTGAGATTAAAAGCTGGATTTCTTTCATTGGTTTAGCGCGCTGCTCTAGAAGACCAGCGACCACTGGGACAGTGACTGATCCTGCCGTATAGAGTCCCTCGGGAGAACCTTGGAGACGTTAAACCCAGAGAAAGAGAGCATGAGGGAGATGGAGCGAGATAGAGAAAGGGAGAGTAAGAGAGAGGGAGCGAGATAGAGAAAGGGAGAGTAAGAGAGAGGGAGAGAGATAGAGAAAGGGAGAGTAAGAGAGAGAGGGAGCGAGATAGAGAAAGGGAAAGTAAGAGAGAGGGAGAGAGAGAGAGAGAGAGAGAGAGAGAGAGAGTTAATTTTACATTAACCTCTACAGCCATTATGGAAAGCTGCATCAACAAGGTAAATACTTGGGAATTTTTCCATGATCAAACTTTATCAACGGATACGTACATAGACACGCCTCTCTCCTTGGTAATTGAATGTCAGAGATGTTGGAAACCAAGTAAATTTATTTTCTGTTCTAATTGCGGACCTTTCCAAGGTTTTAAATAAAGGAATTTTTCTGAAAGCATTGAACAAGTCAGTACCACATGGACCATAATTGTGTCACAATTTAAGCTTTTCAAACTATAGCACATAGAGAAATACACGAATCGATAAACAAGCTATTTTTTAATTATCTTTGTTTTAATAAATTATAAATATCAATCGTTTTATGGGCATTTAAATCTAATAAAAAAAATTATGATTTTAATCAAAACTGCGCTTTTCTCAAAAAAGCTTTTTGAACACATTTTTCATACTACTCCTTTGGTAATCTAATAATTTTGTTGTTGTTGAAATCTTCTTAATTTGTATTTTTTTTCAACCTCATAGAATTTCAAATACCTGTTTCCTATTACAGTTATGTCCTTGAAGTGTATTTGTGAGGGAGTAATCATTAATTTGAAAACCCTCTTCCAACTGAAGAAATATAAAATCGGCTTTTTATATGCAATGAAAAAACCTCTACTTTTTTTGCCTTTGTAGGTCCATTTTCGGACTGCTTAGAAATGTTACCATTTTAAACACTATTATTTAGTCTTACTCAGATTGACATTCATACTCCACTTGTTACAACATTGCTCAAGTTGGTCTATTTTACGCTGCATATCATTAACATTGTCAGAGAATAAACATAAGTCATCAACATACATAAGAGAAAAAGCTCGGTCAACGTTTGTTAATAATTCAGTTCCTTCCACACCAGAATCACACAATTCCTCATCTTACTCAGACATGTTCATTGTGAAAAGAAATGGAAACAAAATACAAACTTGCTTTACACCAATCATACATTAAAAAGTCTGCAATGCTAAACTTACCCACAAGTACCGCAAAGTTGACATGCGTTTACATACATTTAATAGCTTTCAACAATTTCCTCCCAGACGACACTGTCGCTGTATAGGACCCCCCAGGGGAACCTAGGAGACGTTAAACCCGTAGAGAGGGAGATAATTCTCTCCCTCCCTCTATAGAGAATATCCCAGACGATATTTTTGAAGTGCATACCATAGTTTGTTTCTGCCCACACCATTAAATGCTGTAAAAAAAAGTCAACGAACAAGACATAGAAACGGCCAAAGCGTTTAGATAAAAAGGTATGTATTTCTGAATGAGTGCTTGCGCATGCAGGCAAAAACTATGCACAACTGTCGAGTATCCTTTTCTAAGCACCGCCTGTGCCTCTAGCAAGAGGTGTAACTCTGCTGTGAAGGCCCTGTTATGTACGATATAGGAATACTTTTCAGACGCACTGTTTATAGGCTTATAAGCTACAGTTTTTGACATCAGATACACTGCCTATCCTATGTAGGGGATAGATCAGAGCCATTCCGCCGGGTACTCGCCACACTCAAATATTTGGTTAAAGAGAAAAGCACGGGTTTTTTTTAAAGGAGAGGTTGATGTTGATAAACATCTTGGCGCTGAAGCCGTCTGAACCTGGCGCTTCTCCTTCTTTTTTTTTTTTATTCAAACAGATTTGTACTAGCCAGAGAGTTGTTGTTTTTGTTGAGTTGGTTTAACGTCTAACATCATACCTAAATAGGCTATATTTTAGACGGGCTCAAGACTAACGTCTGACAATTTTATGTGCTGCCACACACGAGACAGGGCGGGGATGCCATGACTCCTGTCTCAGCTGATCACATTATACTGACACCGACCCAACCAGTAGGGAGCGCAATCGCCAGGGCTCGAATCCGGACCTTTTGCGTCGGAAGCCGATGTTCTACCCCAGGACCACCGCCCCCTCGCAGAGAATACGAGACAGAGATAGAATAAATAGTAACATCCTTCCTAGAAAAGGTGAAGGCGCAGCCAGGAGAGAGAAATACAGACAGTCAGACAGAAAGAGAGAGAGAGGGGCAATAGAAACAGAGTGAGACAGAGGGAGGCAGATTTAAAGAAAGACAGAGAGCGGCAATAGAGACAGAGACAGAGAGAGAGAGAGAGACAGCGAGTCATTTGCGTTACTGTATACAGTTGGGTCTCTTCCAACGCACCTTTCACCATCTGACTTCAGTTAAGGACATCCGTTAAGTATGACAGAGTAGAGTCGCCTGTCTGCTTATCCTCGACCTGATCTCATCTAATCCCTCACAAAACGTTGTTAGTTGTAGTAGTTGATGTGGTTTAACGTCATACATCAGCACTATATATATGGACGGACCCCAAGACTGAAGTCTGACAATTTAATATGCTGCCACACAGAGACAGAGATTGGGATATCATGACTCCGGTCTCAGCCGGTTTGATTTTATATTATACCAACACCGACCCAGTTTGTATGGGGCGAAATAATTATGTTAAAAATTTCTAGTTCCCAAAGACCTCCTGCATCTGAAGCCCAGCGCTCTAATCCCCAGCTTTATCAGGCCACTCACCGTTTTACTTTCACATCTCAGGCTGAGCTGGACTACCACCTTCAGAACTGGATGAAAACTGGTTAAGTCAGGTAAGCTTAAGTCGGTAGGTTGGTTGGGTTGGTTTAACGTCCAACAGCTGCACTATATAGGCTATATTGTGGACGGGCCTCAAGATGGACGTCTCACAACTTTATGTGCTGCCACACATGAGACAGGGCGGGGATACCATGACTCCTGTCTCAGCCGATCACATTATACTGACACCGGCCCAACCAGTAGGTATAGGGAACGCAAGATCCAGGGTTCGAACTCGGGACCTTTTGCGTCGGAAGCCGATGTTTTACCCCTGGACCACCGCGCCCCCCAAGCTTAAGTCTCTGGAGAAGTAGAAATGACCGCCCAAGTCCCGGGTAACCTCCCCTCTTCATTCTGTGTTGTAACTGCAGTGACTGGCCCACAGGTATAAAGTCAGTTTTTTTCAAGTCTTTTCATCTAAGTACACCTATGTAACGTGGATTGTTAGGTTGATGCACAGTCTCTGTTGTAGAGCCCAGCTATCGGTTATAAAATTATATATTGTAACGGGGCTTCAGACAATGATCCAACATCCACTGGCTCAACACAAATAATAAAGTTAACTCCTTCTTGTAGAAATATTGAAGAATAACTTTATTAACTATAAACACGTCTAGGGTAGTGAAAATGTTACAATGAAATCTCGACAGCAATCAAATCCACAACTGCAATAACAATCTGTGATCAATTCCACAACTGCAATAGCAATCCGTAACTGTAACACGACAGCTTTCACTTCAACTTCTCTAATAATGGTAACAAACGACTGACTGGCTACTCCTTAAACGTACAAGCCTTTTATACCGATTTGTAACCCATAAAATTCGAGTTGTTCACGAATCTCGATCCTTTTAGCAAATACTAAAAAACACTGGATTACAAGGGACATTACTCCAGCTGATTAGAAGCATTAGACTGTAAACAAACCGAAACTGAAATACAAGTTGTTTACCAGATTGACAGATTTCTCGAATAATCTTCACAACCGGGGCAGACAAGGTAGGAGAATATACTAACAATGCAGAGATTAGATCTAGATCTAGATCTCCAGTCTTCTGATCTTCTCTCTATCCAACTCTATCTCTCTCATCCCCCGTTCCTCTCTCTCCCTTCCTCGTCCTCTATAGCTGTCGTCAAACAAACAACCACAAACTTTTCACAACCTAAATATAGATGTAGAAAATATTTTTTTGCGTTGCAATTGATTCATAGACCAAAACCTTTTAACTTCACTTTGTTTTTAATAGTTTTCCTATCTTATTTTTTTCCTTAACTTATTTTGGGATCTTTATGTACCTTTTCATAATTTTCACGAAATGTATAATTATTTAAAACAAGACAAGAAAAATGCAAACAATGGGCCGATCGTAGTATTTTATTATACCACAATAATGCTAAGGCAACAAAAAACCAAAAAACAAAAACAAAAAACAAAAACAAAACTAAAAAAACGAAAGAAAATGTTTGCAATCTATGCTAAAACTTTAAATTATCACATTCCATTTTGAATCTTCATATATCCATTTCTGATATTTACAATTTTACGCTATTAGCTTACTTTTGAATCGTTTTAAATCTTATATTTTCCTTTCTGCTCAAGAAATTTTCTTTTTTTACATCACCTTTTCTTTTAAATCCTAAAACTATCTTTTGAATCTACAAATTCCTTTTGTAACATAAGCTTTTTTAAAACAATCAAATATCGTTTAAAATTTACCAAATTTCGTTTCAGTCTTAGATCCTTTTGAACCGTAAACTGTCACTCCACCTTGGTCCAAATACTGTCAAAACCGACGTCTCCATGTTGCTCTAACTCTAAGAGACTTGCTTGGTAGGTAAGGCGGGCTTGACGATGTTAAAGAGATTGTCGTAGCAGGAGAAGAAACAACCTTCAGGAGTCTGGCCTGGCGTGCAATCATGGGCACAGGCTTTATAGACCACTACGCATGCGTGGTAGCAACGGAGTGGTATGTGCCGGCACTGAGCGAAACATTTCTCCTTCTTCGTGACCTGGTCATCTCCCTTGATATCCCAGCAACCTGGGGAAAGATTGTCACCTTAACTGGAATGGGAGTCCTGAGAAAACCGATCACTTAACCCTTTAGTGCCTATTAACCATTTTTATGTAGGATATGTGCCATATAACAGTATTTGAGGTTGGATACATGTCCTGTAACAAAACTTGAGTTAGGATATGCGCCCTTTAAAAAAAATTGAGGTCAAATATGTGCCCTAAAACAATATTGTTTTGATATAGGATACGTGCCGTATATCTGTGGTTACCGTTATCTCTGACACACTGTCAGTGAAGCACTTACCTTTATCTCTGACACACTGTCAGTGAAGCACTTACCTTTATCTCTGACACACTGCTAGTGAAGTGTTTACCTTTATCTCTGACACACTGCTAGTGAAGTGTTTACCTTTATCTAGTTCACACTGTTAGTGAAGCACTAACCTTTATCTAGTTCACACTGTTAGTGAAGTGCTTACCTTTATCTAGTTCACACTGTTAATGAAGTGTTTACCTTTATGTAGTTCACACTGTTAGTGAAGCACTTACCTTTCTCTAGTTCACACTGTTAGGGACGTGCCTACCATTAATTCTGACATACTGTCAGTGAAGCGCTTACCTTTATCTCTGACACACTGTTAGTGAAGCACTTACCTTTATCTAGTTCACACTGTCAGTGTTGTGCTTACCTTTATCTCTGACACACTGCTAGTGAAGTGCTAACCTTTATCTCTGACACACTGTCAGTGAAGTGCTAACCTTTATCTCTGACATACTGTCAGTGAAGTGCTCATGTTTATCTCTGACACACTGTCAGTAATGTGCTTACCTTCATATGTGACACACTGTCAATGATGTGTTTACCTTTATCTGTGTTACACTGTTAGTGAAGTGCTTACCTTTATCTAGTTCACACTGTCAGTGAAGTGCTTACCTTTATTGAGTTCACACTGTCAGTGAAGTGCTTACCTTTTTCTGTGACACACTGTCAGTGAAGTGCTTACCTTTATTAAGTTAACACTGTTAGTGAAGTATTTACCTTTATTTGTGACAAACTGTCAGTGAAGTGTTTACCTTTTTCTGTGACACACTGTCAGTGAAGTGCTTCCCTTTATCTCGTTCACACTGTCAGTGAAGCGCTTGCCTTTATTTCTGACACACTGTTA
The DNA here is from genome assembly GCA_003991915.1 of Elysia chlorotica. Classification (NCBI taxonomy): domain Eukaryota; kingdom Metazoa; phylum Mollusca; class Gastropoda; family Plakobranchidae; genus Elysia; species Elysia chlorotica. The sequence goes on along the minus strand of RQTK01000016.1, from coordinate 308,750 downwards.
GTGAGGCACTTACCTTCATTTAGTTCACACTGTTAGTGAAGGACTTACCTTTATCTCGTTTACACTGTCAGTTAAATGCTTACCTTTATCTCGTTTACACTGTCAGTGAAATGCTTACCTTTATTACTGACACACTGTCAGTGAAATGCTTACCTTTATCTCGTTCACACTGTTAGTGAAGTGCTTACCTTTATTCTCATTCACACTGTCAGTGAAGCACTTACCTTTATCTCTGACACACTGTCAGTGAAGCGCTTACCTTTATTTCTTACACACTGTCAAATGCTTACTTTTGTCTCGTTCACACTGTCAGTGAAGTGTTTACCTTTATCTGTGACATACTGGCAGTAAAGTGCTTACCTTTATCTCTGACAAACTGTCAGTGAAGGAATTACATTTATCTCTGACACACTATCAGTGAAGTGATTACCTTTGTCTCGTTCACACTGTTAGTGAAGTGCTTACCTTTATCTCTGACACACTGTCAGTGAAGTGCTTACCTTTATCTCTGACACACTGACAGTGAAGTGCTTACCTTTATCTCTGACACACTGTTAGTGAGGCACTTACCTTTATCTAGTTCACACTGCCAGTGAAGTGCTTACCTTTATCTCGTTCAGACTGTCAGTAAAGTACTTACCGTTATCTAGTTCACGCTGTCAGTGAAGCAATTACCTTTATCTCTGACACACTGTCAGTGAAGTGCTTACCTTTATCTAGTTCACACTGTCAGTGAAATGCTTACCTTTGTCTCGTTCACACTGTCAGTGAAGTGTTTACCTTTATCTGTGACACACTGGCAGTAAAGTGCTTACCTTTATCTAGTTCACACTGTCAGTGAAATGCTTACCTTTGTCTCGTTCACACTGTCAGTGAAGTGCTTACCTTTATCTCTGACACACTGTCAGTGAAGTGCTTACCTTTATCTCTGACACACTGTCAGTGAAGTGCTTACCTTTATCTCTGACACACTGTCAGTGAAGTGCTTACCTTTATCTCTGACACACTGTCAGTGAAGTGTTTACCTTTATCTCTGACACACTGTTAGTTAAGTGTTTACCTTAATCTCGTTCAGACTGTCAGTAAAGTACTTACCGTTATCTAGTTCACGCTGTCAGTGAAGTTCTTATCTTTATCTCTGACACACGGTCAGTGAAGTGCTTACCTTTATCTAGTTCACACTGTCAGTGAAATGCTTACTTTTGTCTCGTTCACACTGACAGTGAAGTGCTTACCTTTATCTCTGACACACTGACAGTGAAGTTCCTACCTTTATCTCTGACATACTGTCAGTGAAGTTCCTACCTTTATCTCTGACACACTGACAGTGAAGTACTTACCTTTATCTCTGATACACTATCAGTGAAATACTTACCTTAACTAGTTCACACTGTTAATGAAGTGCTTACCTAGTTCACACTGTTAGTGAAGTGCATACCATTAATTCTGACATACTGTCAGTGAAGCGCTTACCTTTATCTCTGACACACTGTCAGTGAAGTCCCTACCTTTGTCTCGTTCACACTGTCAGTGAAGTGCTTACCTTTGTCTCGTTCACACTGACAGTGAAGTGCTTACCTTTGTCTCGTTCACACTGACAGTGAAGTGCTTACCTTTGTCTCGTTCACACTGTCAGTGAAGTGCTTACCTTTATCTCGTTCACACTGTTTCTCGAGGTCTTCCCAGGCTGAGCAACGGTCACCACACATAGCGACCACGGGGTCAGTGTCCGCAACAGAGATGACCACAAGCACAGAAGTGACCAGCAGGTAACGAAACATTATGAGGCGGCTAGATACAGGCACTAAAAAAGAAATTAAAAAAAAATAATAATAATAAATAATAATATCCATCTATCTATGTAACTGTCTATCTATTTCATTATCTATCTATGCTCCTTTCTTTTATCATCCATTGTGCTTCTGCAATAAATGGTAGCGAAAATTTTCTAAGAAAATCTTGTTTTATCTTCTCTCAATCTTCGCATATGTCTATGTTTCCCCTCATAGAACTGTTTAGACCTCCTGCTTTGTAACAAAAACCAGTCTCAACTGAACTTAATGTTGTGTGTATCAGTAAACAAAATTTACCTCTCACATAAAGCAGTCCTCTGTTAAAGGAAAGAACATGGAGAGGAGTAGGTGAGAAGAATAAAAAAGGAGGAGGAATAGATGCTGGAGGGGAAGGAGAGGGAAAAGGAAGAGGAAGAGGCGCAAGAGCAGGAGGCGGAGAAGAACACAGGAGAAATTTGGCAGAGGAGAAACAGAAGCAGAAGAATTAAGAAGAAAAAAAATAAGAAGAAGAGCCAGAGCCGAAAGTTTAGGAGAATAACGCCGCATATAAGAAAGATTAATAAGAAAGGAAAAAGTTAAAGACGAAAAAGGAAAAAAAAGGAAAAAGATATAATAATTATTTAAAGTCTTACTTCCAGCAGAACGGGTGTAAAAACAGGCGCGTAGTTTCCAAATGAAGTCTGGTGAAAGATGCTCCTTTTTATCCTACACGCAGAGTGACGATTAGACTAGACCCTCTCCGACTCAGGGGTCGTTGATCTCAACATTTGATTAAAACTTGTCCCTTCGACACTTTGGCCAATTATTTAATTGTCAGTAAATGTTCATCCGAGACTTTGTACAAGTGCAAATTGCCCCATTAAAAGATGAACCAGTATCGTTTTGTAAAGCCTGGTACGGTGTCCCGTGTTTGCAAAAACCGACACTTTCTATTATTTGGATTTCAGGGAATATTATTTTGTAAACATAATATAATGGAAAATAGAGCAGAGTACAAGAGAGGCAAAGAATACCAAAAATAAAGGGAAAGAGATAGGGAGAGAGGGAGAGGGAGATAGATTCGAAGCGTGGGAGAAGGAGAGAAATTGGGAGGGAGAGAGATGTAGAGATAGGGAGAGAGAGAGGGGGTGGAGAGAAAGAGATGAATAAATAAGGAGAGGGAGATAAGTCTAGGATATAGCTATGGTTGGAACCTAGTGCAGATTCTTGTACCTATCAGCTTCGGCCTCTACAACTTATGGGGCCCAGTATTGCAAGGCAACAAATAAATATTGTAGTAGATTAGTTCATTTTGTGAGTAGGTTTGCGTTTAAAAGGAATCTAATGCGAGCTACATACATAAAAAAAAGTTATAAATAAGATTCAACAATTTAGTGCGGTTCTTTATCAAAATAACTACTACATGTACTTTTCATCGTGACTGATTTTACTCATTGAAAAACAACCAATTTCAAACATTTCCTAGCAATAAAGCATGGCGCACGCTAGTAAACCTTAGCGTCTTTGTTTTTTAGATAGACTTTAATATCACATGGCATTTAATTTTCCATCACAGTGCTATCGTCAGTAATTGTATTATCCATGGTAGTTTTGCCTTGATTGGTCTCGGATTGTAACAATTAATGCTCTAATATCAGATATATAACCCAGGGTCAGTCAAATGATAATTATTTGTCTGATTTCATCCTTTACTGAATGGGTGACCGGCTAAGACAGGAGTCCTGGTGTCTTCACACTCACTGTGTTGCAGCACGCACGACTGTCTGACATGTATCTTAGAACCCGTCCACATAATGGACTATTAAAATAGAACTATACTGTTGACGTATGGTGGTAAGCAGCAACCCAATCAGCCAACATAGTGGCAACATTTTATCCTAAAATATGAAACAAACGGAACAAAAATTAATACGCTCTTTCACCGTCAGACCAGAGACTATAGACTAAGTGAGACATTCACAAAAAGAGCTCATAGTGTGATTGACATCGGGAGATAGAGTAACGCGTGCTCGGTTAAAATCTTTAGTGAAATTAGGGCGGTTCATTTAGGAAAAAACAGAATGTTTACTAAGGTTTATAAAAGGAATCATCTGCCTGAATTATCCGGACACAAATACAAACTCTTCTGGCGGTGAACCCTCTCAGTGTTTAACACTCTCTGGTCAGCAAGGTCAACGCTAGGTTTGACATGTACACAGTTGATCCGTGCGCTTCTTCTCATGCTCATGTCTTTGTATGTATCTGTGTGTGAGTGTGTGGGTGTGTGGGTATCTGTCAGTGTGTGTGGGAATAGTTAAGTATGTATGTGTGCTATAAGTTATCTTCTTAATCATTACATACTTTGAAGACTACAATGATAATTATATGATGTGTCCTGATATCCAAAATAATTTCACCAATGTTAATGGACAAGTTTGACTCCCAGTAAATCCATGTAAATCCTGATCATTATCGAAAATGCTATTTCCATCCCACAGACAGAGCTGTTAAAAACTGTTGAAATCGTTGTATAAACGCGCAGACCAATGCCATATGCTGCCTAGGGGCGAGGTGGTCCTGGGGTAGAACATGGGCTTCCGACGCAAAAGTGCGTGGTTCGAGCCTTGTCGATTTCGCTACCTACTGGTTGCGTCTGTGTCAGTACAGTTTAATGCTGTTCCCGCCCTGTCTCGTGAGTGGCAGCATAAAAAATTGTCAGACGTCAGTCTTGGGGCCCCATCTACAATATAGCCTATATAGCGCTGATTCTAGACGTCAAACCAACTCAACTCTACTCAACTCAACCATGTGCTGCCTATCTGTAATCTGTTTGAAAAAACTACCTGGAATGCTATGGTTTTCTAGCTTTTAAAACAAACGTTTTGCATGGTCTTGGTTGTTTCTTAACGCTAAACATGATGAACTATATATCGCGGGTGGGTCCAAGACTATCGTCCAACATATTTTCACGTGCTATCCCACAAAGAACGTAGGTACCAACACTCTGTCTTAGCCAGTCACATTATGCTGACACCGCCACAGCCAGTCACATTATGCTGACACCGATATATATATCTATACAGAGAGAGAGAGAGAGAGAGAGAGAGAGAGAGAGAGAGAGAGAGAGAGAGAGAGAGAGAGAGAGAGAGAGAGAGAGAGAGAGAGAGAGAGAGAGAGAGAGAGAGAGAGAGAGAAAGGGAGAGAGAAATTCTACGAGGCACTGATGGCAGATAACCTAGGCATACTACATACAGTTGAGGTGAGTTTAAGAAAATGCCCAAGGAGTTCTAAGTACAGAAAAAAGGCGTAAATTCAGTCCAGACGCCTGGTTTTCCATGTATTTAGATATCGTAGTCAAGCGTGTTAACTTACGTTGTCTTTGTACTTAGCAACATACTCTGAGACAAAGTGAAAACATAAATTCCTAGAGTAAAAAAAAATAACATTAAAAAGCAACGTTTTATTAGCATGATGGCGACGATGATATTAATGATATTGGCTATTGCGATTATGATTATGATGGTGATGATGATGATGATGATGATGATGATGATGATGATGATGATGATGATGATGATGATGATGATGATGATGATGATGATGATGATGATGATGATGATGATGATGATGATGATGATGATGATGATGATAAAGGCAATATTGATAGATATCGACGATGGTGGTGGCAACTAGAATTATGAGCCGTGAACATTACGTCAAAAAAGGCGTATTGTGTACACAATAACTTACAGTTGTTTTAGCTACAGATGATACACTTTCATAGCTTGTTGGTTTGGTAGCTGTAACTTTAATTACTAATTGTAATATTGTTGGTCACTTCCTCTTTAACTAATTTACATCTTGGCTTTAGTATAGCTCTTCTAAGTTATGTTATATCTGTAAATGCAAAGTTTTCTTTTTGTGTCAGATCGTAAAGGGATCCTTTGAGGCAAAGCCACGGATAATCCATGGGATTTAAATATGCAATGCGAACACCTGTGGAACATTGTACACTTTAAGAGGGTACTGCACAAATGTAGAGCTTTAATAAAGGTGCCATAGATAGTATCTTGCTGGATATAATTAACGCGTAGTGAATTTTAGTTGGCCATTTCTTTCTGTGTTAAATTTGCATGTTTATGGCGGACTTTCAGTTTAAACGCATGGGTTAGCTACTATATTTTTTTCAAGGTCCAAAAATAATAATGTTCATGTTGTTTTCGATTTTTAGAAAAGTTTCGTTTAAAATTTTGTTTTTCGAGGATTGGTATGTATGTAATAAATGGGGATAAAGAAAGATCAAAAGAGAGCAAGATCCAGAGAGAGGGAGAGAGAGAGAAAGAGAGAGAGAGAGAGAGAGA
>RQTK01000016.1:277703-287713 GCA_003991915.1 Elysia chlorotica | reverse complement strand
CCCCCCCCCCCCATCTCTATGTAACTTCTTTCCCTCCCCTTCACGCCTCACTACACCCAGTCGTCGAACCCAGAGTGTACAAAGCTCCCCCTCTCCTTTCTTTCTCCTCTTCTACCTTTCTCTCTCTCCCTCTCTCCCTTTATTTCTCGTCCATCTCTCCCCCATCCCCCGTCTGAATATGTCCAGCTTAGACAGATTCTAAAACCACCAATACAGCCGTCAAAAGTCTTTAGCGTTGCCTCATAGTCATGTCTACAACGTGGTACGCGATAGCTTTGGGGTAGAACATCGGCTTTCGATGCAGGAGGCCCTACTGGTTGGGTCAGTGTCAGTTTGATGTGAACGGCTGAGACAGGAGACATGGTATCCCCGCCCTGTCTCGTGTGTGGCTGCAACAAACCCTGTCTACAACGGTGACTGACTATCATGGCTGAGTAGAATGATAGAGCACTGTGTGATGTTTATGCGCGTAGATAGATAGATAGATAAGTAGATAGATAGATGGATAGATAGATAGATAGATAGATAGATAGATAGATAGACAGATAGATAGCTAGCTAGATAGATAGATAGATAGATAGGTAGATAGAAAGAAAGATAGATAGATAGATAGATAGATAGATAGATAGATAGATAGATAGATAGATAGATAGATAGATAGACAGGTAGATATAGAGCGTGAGAGGGAAAGTATTTAACCTAGCCTACAAAAAGCTTGATTCCATACTAATGACTGGTTAGCCAATATACCACAGAAACCCAAAGATTCTCCTAGAGTGACAAGCGACGCGGTATACTACAAATAAAGGGCGATGATGTGCGTTTCTCAGGAAGGGCAGTCTATGACTGAGTAAAATATCCAACAATTTTGGAATCTTCTTGAGCTAGTCGGCCGGCGCCAGAATACAATGTGTCCTATAGGATAGAATGTGTTTGACCAAGAGAGAAGCGAGCTGGTTCGAGAGTCTTTTGAATACAATGTGTCTGGGTAAAATGAAATCAAGCTATTCTACATGCCCTATAGGATAGAATGTGTTTGATCAAGAGAGAAGCGAGCTGGTTCGAGAGTCTTTTGAATACAATGTGTCTGGGTAAAATGAAGTCAAGCTATTCTACATGTCCTATAGGATAGAATGTGTTTGACCAAGAAGGAAGCGAGCTGGTTCGAGAGTTTTCCAGAATACAATGTGTCTGGGTAAAATGAAGTCAAGCTATCCTACAGTTCCTATAGGATAGAATGTGTTTGACCAAGAGAGAAGCGAGCTGGTTCGAGAGTAATGTATTGTGTTGGGTATGACCCAGCAAACTCTTTGCCAAGTGCTGCAACTGGGCAATTCAAGAAAAAAAAAGACTGAACATTTCATTTGGTGAGGGCACAGATGGCAACTTGGTTATCTGGTGCGAAATATAGTTATTATGTTCAGATATTATGACTGTAATTCCTGGGCGGGAGTCCAAAAAAGACTGAACGTTTCATTTGGTGAGGGCACAGATGGCAACTTGGTTATCTGGTGCGAAATATAGTTATTATGTTCAGATATTATGACTGTAATTCCTGGGCGGGAGTCCCTTAGAGTGATTTGATTGTTGGTTAACACAATCTACCAAGGCAGCCTATATATCCGCAGAGTGGGGTGATTGTTGGTTGAGACAATCTACCAAGGCAGCCTATATATCCGCAGAGTGGGGTGATTGTTAGTTGAGACAATCTACCAAGGCAGCCTATATATCCGCAGAGTGGGGTAATTAACAGTTCAGACAATCTACTAAGGCAGCCTATATATCCGCAGAATGGGGTGATTGACAGTTCAGACAATCTACCAAGGCAGCCTATATATCCGCAGAGTGGGGTGATTGATAGTTGAGACAATCTACTAGCGCATCCTATTTATCCGCAGAGTGGGGTGGTTGATAGAACTCTGTTACATGATCGCGTAGGATAAATAGGCGTCTCACACCACTAACTATCAACTCTGTTACATGATCGCGTAGGATAAATAGGCCAGAGTGGGGTGGTTGATAGTTGAGACAATGTACTAGCGCATCCTATATATCCGCAGAGTGGGGTGATTGATAGTTGAGACAATCTACCATGGCAGCCTATATATCCGCAGAGTACCATGATTGTTGGTTAAGACAATCTACCAAGGCAGCCTATATATCCGCAGAGTGGGGTGATTGTTAGTTAAGACAATCTAAGGCAGCCTATATATCCGCAGAGTGGGATGATTGATAGTTGAGACAATCTACCAAGGCAGCCTATATATCCAAGGAGTGGGATGATTGATAGTTGAGACAATCTACCAAGGCAGCCTATATATCCAAGGAGTGGGGTGATTGATAGTTAAGACGATCTACCAAGGCAGCCTATATATCCGCAGAGTGGGATGATTGATAGTTGAGACAATCTACTAAGGCAGCCTATATATCCGCAGAGTGGGGTGATTGATAGTTAAGACAATCTACCAAGGCAGCCTATATATCCGCAGAGTACGATGATTGTTGGTTAATACAATCTACTAAGGCAGCCTATATATCAACAGAGTGGGGTGATTGATAGTTGAGACAATCTACCAAGGCAGCCTATATATCCGCAGAGTGGGGTGATTGATAGTTGAGACAATCTACTAAGGCAGCCTATATATCCGCAGAGTGGGGTGATTGTTAGTTGAGACAATGTACTAGCGAACCCTATGTATTCCCCCAGAGCTCCTCCAGCGAGTCGGTGCTCATGGCTCTGCTGTGTGCCAGGACTCAAGTCCTGAAGAAGTTGCGGCACGTCAGTCCTGGCATGACTGGAGGCCAAATCCTGGACAAGCTAGTCGCCTACACGTCCATAGAGGTGAGCATTGAGTTTACACATCCATAGAGGTGAGCATTCTAACACCTCCATAGAGGTGAGTAGTAATTCTACACGTCCATAGAGGTGAGTATTAATGCTACACGTCCATAGAGGTTAGTATTAATTCTACACGTCCATAGAGGTAAGTAATAATTTTACACGTCCATAGAGGTGAGTATTGAGTCTACACATCCATAGAGGTGAGAATTTATACACGTCCATAGAGGTGAGCATTTTTACACGTCCATAGAGGTGAGCATTCTTACACGTCCATAGAGGTGAGCATTCTTATACGTCCATAGAGGTGAGTATTAATTCTACACGTCCATAGAGGTGAGTATTGAGTCTACACGTCCATAGAGGTGAGTATTGAGTCTACACGTCCATAGAGGTGAGAATTTATACACGTCCATAGAGGTGAGCATTCTTACACGTCCATAGAGGTAAGCATTCTTACACGTCCATAGAGGTAAGCATTCTTATACGTCCATAGAGGTAAGTATTCTTACACGTCCATAGAGGTAAGCATTCTTACACGTCCATAGAGGTAAGCATTCTTATACGTCCACAGAGGTAAGTTTGAGTCTACACGTCCATAGAGATGATCATTTGGTATGCACGTCCTTCGAGGTATACACAGCATTTGGTATACACGGTATGGGGGGTTGGTACATTATGAAAATAGATTTAAAAATTTAGACCAGCTACGTTATTTTCGTTCCACTGAGTCTCTTGTGTTCTCTTTGTCATTGGAATGATTCTCTGCCAATCTATACATGCTGGTTCCAGGAAAGAAGTTAGTTTTTTTTCTGTCATTAATTTTCTCCGGAATGCTAGGCAGGCTTCTAGGCTACACATCCATTGATAGATAATGGCTTACAAAGCTTATAGTAATAATGATGATTTATGCACCGTATTGATGCAAGAAGCCTTTATTTTGGATGTAATGTTATGTACTCTAAGCTTGTGGTAGGAAAGTAGAACCTTCCACTATAGAGCATCTACGTACATTCCAGTTACGAAAACAGGCTCACCGCTCACCTTCCTAGGGATAAAAAGATCATTCCTGTTGTCCTTTTTTTTTCCTCTACCCCACCCATTGCCCACCCTAGTCTCACAGCTGCATGGAGAGGGCAGCCATGATTGGCATGGTAACCATGCGCTCACTGCCCCCTGACGAAAAGGGCGCTCTAAGGGGGACTACTCTTGAAAAAGCTGTACAAGATGATCTGTCCAAAGGGCTTATCCCTTTCTTTGTGAGTAGTGATTGAAAATTAAAATACTAGGGTTTAATACTAATTAGAAAAAGGACACCAATGTCTCAATATAAAAGCAAGATAATAAATGGTGATTTTACGACATATAAACGCGAATGTACAAAGGAGGAATAATTGGAACATTTTTGAATGTTTAGACTACTTATGCTTACATGGAAAAAGAAACATATTTTGACTTATTGTAAAAAAAAAAAGTAAGACTCGTGCCTCGTAATGTTTAACTATTCCTTTCTCAACGTCTTATCTACTCCCCCAGCTCGGAGCTTGTGTAGGAACTACCACCAGGTGCACGTTTGACAGCCTCAAAGAGCTAGGGCCTGTGTGTGAGTAGTACATATATGCAGAGAGAGAGAGAGAGAGAGAGACAGAGAGACAGAGAGAGAGAGATAGAGAGAGAGGGAGAGAGACAGACAGACAGAGAGAGAGAGACAGAGAGAGAGACAGAGAGAGAGGGAGAGTGAGGGAGATAGATAAAGAGAATGTGAGAGAGAGAATGATAGTGGGAGAGAGAAATGTACTAGCACAGTCGTCGTTTTATATGGACGATACGATTCAATGTAAAACAATTGTTTAAATTTAAAGCTTCACTACGGATCTTTAGATAAAGAAAACTTTATATGACCACGCACCTTTATTGGCATAATCAGTGTAAGTCATGGTGAAACGAGAAAAGGCAAAACATCGCATGGTGTTTATATCTGTCCATTTGTTACTTTGATCGTGTCATTTAGTTGCTAAATACATTGTGTGTAGCTCTTCATATGACTCCAAAATAAAGGGTAACTCTAAGTTTGGCCTTTATTAATATGAAGCCAAGTGAGTTAAAACATCATGTATGATTTTAACTACATATTATGCTATTTCTATTGTAACTGCGATACGAAGTTGCATGTAACTCTCTTTTCATATTTAATATTATTTACCAGCATACGCTACGCTGCTTAACAACTAAGCAGGTTTACTTTTAAGTGTTTTCCCAATCAGATACCTTTTTACCTGATGACAGATCTCTGACTCTCTCAAACAATACTTGCATAATAAAGCTCACATCTTTGACCTCCTCTTCCTACCTTGACGACAGGCAGGAAACACAAGATGTGGATGCATGTTGACGCAGCCTATGCTGGAAGTGCGTGTATATGCCCCGAGTTCCGCTATATTCTGGACGGAGTAGAGGTAGGGATAGGCTTAAGTTCCGCTATATTCTGGACGGAGTAGAGGTCCGAATAGAGTTTAGTTCCGCTATATTCTGGACGGAGTAGAAGTCAGGATAGAGTTTAGTTTAGTTATATGTTAGACAGAGTAAAGGTTGTGATAGAATTTAGTCCCGCTATTTTCTGGATGTAAGTAGAGGTCAGGACTAAGTTTACTTCCGCTATATTCTGGACAAACTAAAGGTCGTGATAGGGTTTAGTTCCGCTATATTCTGGACGGCGTAAAGGTCCTTATAGAGTTTAGTTCCGCTATTTTTGGGATGTAAGTAGAGGTCAGGACAGAGTTTAGTTCCGCTATATTCTGAACGAAGTAAAGGTCGGAATAGAGTTTAGTTCCGCTATATTATCAGAGGTCAGGATAGGGTTTAGTTCTGATATATTATGGGCATAGTAGTGGTTGTGATAGGGTTTAGTCCCACTATATTCTGGACCTAGTAGAGGTCATGATAGGGTTTAGTTCCGCCATATTCTGGACGGAGTAGAGGTCAGGATTGAAATTAATCCCGACATAGTTATTCTTGAGGGGTAAAGATCAGGATCAAGTTTATATGTTGTTGTTTTTTTTTACTTCTATAGTCAACGATTATGCTTTATCGTGTACGGGTCCTACGACAAGGTCTATATCTTGTGAGATGGAAATAGAGCAGGGATAACATGACTTCTCTCTTGGCATGTCACATTTCATGACACCGACACAGCATGTAGAGGCGAAGGTGTTTCTTTCGGGATTTGAACTGAATACTTCCCAAATATAAGGATTGCGCTCTAACATTGGATCGTTGACATACTTTAACATAATCTGAAAAAAAAACCCACTAGAAAGTCTTAAAAGTAACAAAGGTAAGCTGATACACTGATAGTCTATTTCCTTTATGCAATAAATACGGTTGGTGTTTTATGGGTCTCTGAAATCAATATTTATCAATGAAGAAAGAGTATCCTAATCATATTCAAATATAATACAAGGGAAAACATTAGGGTGAGATTCTAGCTTTCAAGTTAAACAAAACAATTTAAAGTACCATAAGTATTCGGCCTGATTTCGCTATTCAATGTTGAAAGAAAAGTGTTCCTTCAATTAGCTTTCTTTTTGACGGTTGGAGAATATTTAAAACATCGGCTTCCGACGCACGAGTTCGAATCCTGGCTATTGCTTTCCCTACTGGTTGGGTCGGTGTCAGTATAATGTGACCGGCTGAGACAGGATGTATCCCCGCCCTGTCTCGTGTGTGGCAGCACATAAAATTGTCAGACGTCCGTCTTGGGGCTCCTCCACAATATAGCCTATATAGTGCAGCTGTTGGACGTTAAATCAACCCAACCAACCAACCAACTATCAACTACATTTAGCTCCTTGTGAACAAAATGCCATCATACATGTGTATGTTTCAACAGTCTTTGGTGTTAATACAGCGGAGTAGGCACTCCCTCCCCCCCCCCCCTTTCTCAAGTTCTGTTTTCTGTCTTGTATTCCTCAAACCACTTGTATAGCATGCGGACTCTCTGGCCTTCAACCCTCACAAATGGATGCAAGTGAATCACGACTGCACCGCTATGTGGTACGTACAACAATATCGCTACTGAGTGCAACGGTGCCACAGATCTAGGCCCTGGACTAAGTGGACTTTTAAAAGTAAAAACTTCGCCTAGGCTGTGGCGTAAGTTGATAGCATTGTTGTAATTTCCCGTATATGGCTGACTACGACTAAAACATGTTTGCTTTACGAATTTGAAATTGCATGTGGTGTAAGTTGATAGCATTGTTGTAATTTCCCGTATATGGGTGACTACGGCTTAGAAAATATGTTTTTTATACGAATTTGAAATTTCATGTTTCGTAATGTGTGGTGTGGCGACATATTGGTGTAGATAAGACAGGATAGGCAGAAAGTTATAATACATAATTATACATAATAAACCATACATTTGGGGAACGATACAAAATAATTTTTAATGTGACTTTGACCTTAAGATATGTAACAATTGCATGACTGATGTCTTTGGTCACATTTAGTCTTTTTTTCAACAGTGGCCTTTTATAAAGATCAATGTTTCAATCCAGTTTCATAAATTTGTCGCTCTTTTGATCAAGCTATCTGTTCTAGTCTTATCTTTTGAAAGAATTGAACCTTCCCAACAAGTGACGCCAAAACAAATAATGCTTACTATGGTTGTATTGTAGAATGAAGTCATAATAGTTGTATAAACATTTAAGGAATTTTATTTTTCTTAAATAGCACAGCCTTTGGTTTAACGTTTTACATAATATCAAGTTGAACATATCATTTTAACTTGTAATTTGTTGTCCGGCCTAATTATTTGTAGCTGTCGACAATTGTAACAGTCTTGTCTTTAATCGAGAGAGGAATCACTCTATCTTTCTTTATCCTATTAAAAATCATTTCTTTTGTCTTATCTACCTTAAGTTTGAAAAAGTTCTCTCTAAACCAGTTGTAAAACTTTTTAAAAACTTCTATAACCGTCCTCTGAGGTGCCTAAAAGGCCTTGCAGAGTTGTATCATCGGCAAATTAAAAAAGACGAGTGTTTGGCCATGAAAAAAAAAAATGTAAAGCCCATTAGTGAATCGATGCTGTAAAGCTATTCAATATCAATCCATGTAAACATAGTTTGGTCGTTCAGTATTGAGAGTTACAAAACAAAATAAATATAAGAATATTTTAATTGCTGTCTTTCAGAAACATTTTCGGGGAACAAAAACTTATTAAATTGTAACGTTAAGAAGTCTGTTTGCACCATAAAAATCATAAAAAATACTTTTAAATTCCCCCAAGATCTTGGTTTACCGTTAACAATACAATAATTGAATAATCCTTACTTACGTTTGTCTAATTTTTTAGTTCTGACAAAACCTTCTCATCTTTTCATTAACCAATTCTCCAATCGCCTGCCATCTTTTTATATATTTTTTTTTAATAATAATAATAATAATTTTACTTATATAGCGCCTTCCACCGAAGTATCAAAGCGCTTTACATTTTTCAAGATAAAAGCATATATAAAAAACCTACATCTTGAACATAACTTATACACAATGCAATAGACAGGTGATAATTGGAATACAAAGGAGCATACAAAAAAAAAAAACAAAAAAAAAACTGTAATGGACTAATAATTATTGCGTTCAGGGTGAAGGACAAATACCTGATGGAGTCGGCGTTCCACATTGACTACTACATCCTCGGACAGAACAACGGCGGCGCCAGCATGCCAGACTTCAGGGTAGGGACCAGCAACACACCGCTACAACCACGGAGGCAGTAACATTGATCTGGTGATAAGAAATGATGATGTTGAGGATGTTGATGATGATGATGATGATGATGATGATGATGATGATGATGATGATGATGATGATGATGATGATGATGATGATGATGATGATGATGATGATGATGATGATGATGATGATGATGATGATGATGATGATGATCATGATGATGATGATGATGATGATAATAAGGATAGGGACCAGCAACACACCGCTACAACCACGGAGGCAGTAACATTGATCTGGTGATAAGGATTGATGATGCTGAGGATGTTGATGATGATGATGATGATGATGATGATGATGATGATGATGATGATGATGATGATGGTGATGATGATGATGATGATGATGATGATGATGATGATGATGATGATGATGATGATGATGATGATGATGATGATGATGATGATGATGATGCACTGGCAGGTCCCGTTCGGGCGCAGGTTCCGCTCTCTGAAGCTCTGGTTTGTCTTGCGCTCTTTCGGCGTGTCGGGTCTCCAGGCCTCCATTCGGAAGGTGGGTTCAACTAGGTCAATCTTAGGGCCTGCCTGGTGTGGGCGAAGAAGAGAGTGCAGAAGGATCTCGATCCCACCCATAGATGTATATAAATACCGCCACTTTTGTAAGCGATCTAGGGGTAGTTATATGGAGTCGAAAACTCTTATGTATATATGATCTCACCCAATTACAGACCATTCCTAGTTTAGTCCAAGTAAGAAGATGCTCTTTATCAATAGCCAACCACTCACAGGGCCCATGGTTCGTGTTCATATCAGAATTAAATGCTATACAAATAGGAGGGTAAATTAATAGTGTTAACGTATTTGAAACAGCATAATAATTTACGTTAACAGACATCTGTCTCACAAGACAGTTTTAGTTTGTTTTTCGTTGAACCACTTCACGATATTTCGTTATGGTTGGCTAAATTAGAATTTTCGGTACAGTTTTTAAATTTAGTCAATAAAACGAGAAAAACGTTTTGAGATTTGACTGTTAAACTGTCCTAAAAAGATACCATTTTAAATGATTACTTGAAACAGCATTCTTTTATAACAGGATGTATTCAACATATCAGCAGCTGGTACAAGTGGTAGGGAGTTAGGTTTACAACCAGGATAGCTTAAGATCATATGTTGCTTTTGTCCCCTACTGTTTAGTCGGTGTCAGTATAAATATGACCAGATGAGACTGGAGTCCTGATATCTTTGTGCTAGCTTGTAAATTAGTCAGACTTGTTTTTCTGGGACTCGACATCACCTATCTGCTGAGGATGTCACAAATATTCAAACCAACCAACATGCTCTATAATAATAATAATAATAATAATAATAATAATAATAATAATAATAATAATAATAATAATAATAATAATAATAATAAT
>RQTK01000016.1:271868-275671 GCA_003991915.1 Elysia chlorotica | reverse complement strand
TAATAATAATCCTTAGTCTTTCTTAAATATTAGGTTTAGTTTGGTTCTCTTCTTTTTTTAAAAAAATTCAGTTATAATGTACAGCTTATTCTACACCATAATTATTATAATATAATTGATATATTCTATAGAAAATTGTAAATTTAAATTAACACTGATTTTTTAAATTTTTTTTCAAATATTGAAGTTAAATAAATACATATTTATATACTTATTTAAAGTTAAAATGCTAACATTAATCACACCTTTCCTTAGTATTCTTATGTTTAAAATCAAGTAATCCAAGTCGAACCAATCGTCTTTAATGTTAAAACGTAAAGTTGTAATCACTTTTTAGTTAAAAAAAATTGACGATTGATATTCTGGATCTCAAAATCATAAATTGATGGTAAATTGGTTAAAGAGCACATAAAAACAGCAATGCTTTAGTATCACCGTGGTTGCTTTTTTACATGTACACTATGAGTCGGTGTCAGTATAGTGTGACAGGCCGAGACAGGAGTTCTGGTTTCCCATATTGGGTCTGTATATTACCACCAATCAACCAACCCACCCACCAACCCACCAAACAACCTATGAATTAACCAACGAACCAACATACCAACCAACCTATTGATTAACCAACCAACCAACCTACCACCAACCAACTAATTAATTAGCCAACTAATCAACCTATCAATCTACCAACTAAACTAGCCAGCAGCCATCTCACCCTACCCGTCAACCACGCTATTAATTAACCAATCAAACCACCCACCCACGAACCTATTAATTAACCAACCAACCAACCAACCAACCTACCAACCCACCCACCTACCCACCAACCAACAAACTATTTGATTACCCAACCAACCTATTGATTAACTAACCAACTAACCTACCAACCAACCAACCAACCCAGCAGTCAACCCACCCAGCAACCAACCCATGCACCAACCTACCAACCAACCAACCAACCTACCAACCCACCCACCTACCCACCAACCAACCAACCTATTGATTAACTAACCAACTAACCTACCAACCAACCCAGCACCAACCAACCAACCCACCCAGCAACCAACCCATGCACCAACCTACCAACCAACCAACCAACATATCAACCTACCAACGTATTAATTAACCAATCAACCAACCCACCCGTCAACTACCCTATTTTTAACCAACCAACCCACCAACCTACGAACCAATCTATTAATTAACCAAACTACCGACCAACCTGTTGATTAACCAACCAGTCTACCAACCCACCCACCCACCAACTAACCTATTAATTAACCAACCAACCAACACACAAACCTAACACCAACCCAGCCACCAACAAACCTATTTATTAACCAACCAACCTACCAACCAACCCACCCGAACTAATAGGTTGGTTGTTGGGTGGATTGGTTGGTAGGTTGGTTCGTTGGTTAATTAATAGGTTGGTTGGTGGAAGGGTGTGTGATGAGTTGGTTGGTTGATTGGTTGGTTGGTTGATACGTTGGTTAATTAATAGGTTGGTTGGTGGGTGGTGGGTTGGTTGGTTAGTTGGTTAATTAATGGGTTGGTTGGTTGGTTGGTTAATTAATGGGTTGGTTGGTGGGTGGATTGGTTGGAAGGCCCTTCCACCAACCAACCTATTAATTAACCAACGAACCAACCTACCCGTCCTATTAATTAACCAACCACCAACCAACCAACCCACCAACCTACCAACCTATTAATTAACCAACTTACCAACCAACCAGCCAACCACACACCCAACCAATCCACCACCCACCAACCAACCTATTAATTAACCAACCCACCAACCTACCAACCAATCCACCCAACAACCAACCTATTAGTTAACCAACCTATCACATCCACAGGATGTTTCGTTAGCCAAGCAGTTCGAGCGATGTGTAAAATCAGATCCAAGATTTGAAACTGTGGCGGAAGTGGTTCTGGCTCTCGTCTGCTTCCGGTTAAAGGTAATAATTTTAATATTATAATTTACGGCAACCTTAAAGCGGCTTTTTTGTGTAAAGGTCCTGTCAATTTAATTGCGTTTGGTAAATGTCCACTCTATCCAGTCAATAATTAATAATTGTAGTGCCATTTTTTTTTTACCTAAAGCTTGCGATTAAAGGGTATTCAAATAATTATTACTCAAACAAAAACTGTTTTAGTAAATTTCTATTCGTTTTTATTATGATCATCTCATTGTCTGGGGTCGCGGTGGTCCTGGGGTAGAACATCGGCTTCCGACGCAAAAGGTCCGGATTCGAGCCATGGCGATTTCGCTTCCTACTGGTTGGGTCGGTGTCAGTTTAATGTGACCGGCTGAGGCAGGGGTCATGGTATCCCCACCCTGTCTCGTGTGTGGCGCAGATAAAATTGTCAGACGTCTGTCTTAGGGTCCGTCCACAATATAGCATGTATAGTGCTGATGTTGGAAGTTAAACCAACTTAATTCAACGCATACCATTGCCCCTCGCTCTCGCTCTCTTCTATCTCTCAACTCCTTGCAGCCCAACTAACGACGCTTCCATATCAATAATATAATATAATTATGATAAATAAATAAACATGTTCTTCTTTTCTCTCTTCGTCTCTCTAAACCTCTCTCTCTCTTTCTCTCTCTCTCTCTCTCTCTCTCTCTCTCTCTTTCTCTCTTCTTCACCCAAATCACTGAATATATTTCGAAGGGAGACAATCACACAAACGAACAGCTCAACCACCTGATCAACACCGACGGGCGAATCCACATGACCCCATCCAAGGTCAAGGATGTCTACTTTCTCCGCTTCGCCATCTGCTCTACCATGACACAAGAAGCGGATGTGACCTTTGCCTGGGCCATCATCCGGGAAATGGCGAACAAGTTGACCTCGCACATCGGGAAAGAGGCCGTGTACACCAATGGCTTCGCGGATCATGGTATCTGTAAGCAGGAACAATAGCAGAGACCCGTCTCCGGGATGACCTAGTTGCTAAGGTTGGGCAAAAAAACAACAACAAAAAAAACAACAAAAAACAAGCAACGAAAAAAGCAACATCAGTGAAGAAATGTGTGTTTCTGGTGCGAATGTAAATCGCAAAACAAACGTTAAATGGGATAATCAATGAAGTAACAATACCGGTACATGGTTCGACTTGGAGAGAACAAGAATAGAGACCCGCCCGCGGAACAAATACGTTGCTAACTTGAGATATCAACAAACCAACCTAACAAGTGGTTAATGTCTTTGTATTGTTCTTATGTTGATTGCTGTTAACTTTGTGGAAGAATTAATGTTTTCTCCTTATCATACATGTCCAAAAAGTAAATAAGAAACGTTTTTATTGTCTGCCTGTCGGAAAGAAAGCCGTGTGAGGAATTTAACGACGCTTCCATATCAATAATATAATATAAATATGATAAATAAATAAACATGTTCTTCTTTTCTCTCTTCGTCTCTCTAAACCTCTCTCTCTCTCTCTTTCTCTCTCTCTTCCTCTCTTCCTCTCTCTCTCTCTTTCTCTCTCTCTCACTCTCTCTCTCTCTCTCTCTCTCTCTCTCTCTCTCTCTCTCTCTCTTCTTCACCCAAATCACTGAATATATTTCGAAGGGAGACAATCACACAAACGAACAGCTCAACCACCTGATCAACACCGACGGGCGAATCCACATGACCCCATCCAAGGTCAAGGATGTCTACTTTCTCCGCTTCGCCATCTGCTCTACCATGACACAGGAAGCGGATGTGACCTTTGCCTGGGCCATCGTCCGGGAAATGGCGAACAAGTTGACCTCGCACATCGGGAAAGAGGCCGTGTACACCAATGGCTTCGCG
>RQTK01000016.1:256868-266868 GCA_003991915.1 Elysia chlorotica | reverse complement strand
AATTATCAGCCGATAAAAGAGTATGAGGATTCTCGTGCGCTGCTGAGATCAATCATTGACCTCACAGTTAGACTCAGACTGAACTGGACAAGTCCAGCCAGACAAGATGATGACGTGTTTTCTGACGTCAGAGGGAGTGACAAACTTCGCACGGGCACTGGTTTTATACTGAGTGTTGTTGGTCCCGTAACCAACGAGAGTTGTCCTTGTGAAGTATGTTGTGGGCAGACAGTGGCAAAGTCCTGGCGCTTCCTTGTGCGGACAGCTCGCCATATGGTGTATGATACGGTTGAGGCACAGGAGACACAGGTGGATTTTTTTTATGACGATGATGAGATCGGTAAGAAAGAAACTGTCAGGGCGTTGAAAGTCGTGAAGTCCTATCCTGAACGCGATATCTGTGAAATGTTGTGTGTAACACACGATGAAGATCTGGCTGGGAGGGTCCAGTCTGCATATTTGTGCTGGTGGAGGCGTGGCAGAATATGCCACGAACTTCCATTGGCACATCATCCATTGTTAGATCCCTCAATGGCAGATTTCAAAGATTTAGTTTCTGAGCTTTTTTCAGATGACATTGGTTTGGTAGATAAACTTGGTATGCTAGATAAACTTGGTATGCTAGATAAACTTGGTTTGCTAGACCACAGTGAAGATGGAGATCACAGCGGTGTATATGAAAATCCCAGTAGATTTCTAGATTTCATATCGCTTGTTTTGAAGGATGAGTGGCAGGTGTTGGTTGTGTCCCACCCACACGGAAAGCCTAAGAAGATCACGGTGGGTGTGGGCAGGAGTGGAACGTCCCAGCAACCACTGTTACTGTTAGGTTACAACGCGGCGACCTGCCCGGGCTCCAGTGGCGCACCAGTGGTTTTGTTGGACTCACGGGGCGTTTGTTACTCACGTTTGTTGCCACTAACTCATTGCGGAAGTCTGCCCACAAATTCCACACAGCACGAGGACCGGCCTGACTTGCCTAGGGGACAGAAAACTAAGTGGGACCAGTGTAACTACGCTAATTTCATCAGGATGTTTTCAGTTTACTGATTCTAGCAAGCACATATAGACTAGAGGTAGAGAGGTAGAGAGAGAGAGGGAGAGAGGTAGAGAGAGAGAGAGAGAGAGAGAGAGAGAGAGAGAGAGAGAGAGAGAGAGAGAGAGAGAGAGAGAGAGAGAGAGAGAGAGAGATAGAGAGAGAGAGAAAAAGACATAGAGGCAAAGGGAAAGTTGAAGATAAAAAAACGAAAACGGAACCATCTGTACCCGTCTCGGAGATGCACAAGACTAAAACCAGAACGTTGGCCATTTTGGAGAGCATGGTCTTAACATATTGCTTTGTTTCATTTTGTTTTGTTTATTTTCTATTGTCTCTACCTTATGTTATGATTTTAGTTCGACAAGGGAAATAACTGATTAATAACACATTATTGTGCTTTTATATAATACAGCGTATATTGCTGTCCCTTTGTAACTGAATACAAGTTATGGGATTTTTTTTTCTTTTCATTTCTCATGGGAATGTAAAATTAATCTGAAAAGAGAGAGAGAGAGAGAGAGAGAGATGGAGATGGAAATGGAGAGAGAGAGAGAGAGAGAGAGAGAGAGAGAGAGATGGAGATGGAGAGAGAGAGAGAGACAGATAGACAGAGAGAGAGAAACTGGGAGAAAAAATAAAGAAAAATATACAAAATGAGTGAGTTTTTGTTTTAACGTTCAATATCAATAGTAAGACGTGTTACAAGACAAACGTCTGACAAATTGACACTCAGAGATAGTGCAAGGATGTCAGAACATCAAACCGTGGGTATCGCAAATAGATGCTTAGGGCTCTACTACTTCACCACCTAATCCAGTCGCCATATGTGTCTAGTCCGATTATTCTAATGTAAAAGAGGGGGAAAAAAGAAACAACACAAAACATAAGTTACTAATTATTTTTGGTATACAAAAAAAAAATAGGGAACAAAACAAAAAAAGCCAAAAGAAAACTGAAGTCTGTAAAATTTTACAATTGATATTGGTGATGCCACTGTATTACACCCGATATAATCATGCAAGCTATCTTCGTCCTCTTCGTCCTCTTTCTTTCTCTCTCACTATATGTTTATTTAAAGAGGTGGAAGCAGCTTAACCATCTGAAAGAGTAGAAAAAAAATAATAACAAATAATTATAAAAAAATATTTGTCCTAAACAGATTCCAAGAAATATACAGTTTCTTTTTCTTCTAAAACCTTACGCTTAAAACATACATAGTAAAACCAGTAGCAGTCATAACAATATTCTCAGAAAAACAAAACCAGTTATCAATTTCTGCTGCTTTTAACTAGACCTAGCACAAAATCTGTGAAGGCTTATAATTGTTAAAATTGCAGAAACTCTTTTTGAAAAAAAGCAACAAAAAGGAAAAAAAAAACAAAACAACAACAACAAACAAACAAAAAGCCAAGTAAACTAAAGCAACAAAAAAAAAACAACCCATAAAGGCAAAAATAATAAACTAAAATTTGCGTATTGTGCATAATCATGTTATGCAAACTTGTAACACTAAAGTATTTGTACGAAATTATTATGTTGAGTGGACAACTTCACCAGCCATCACAGGTGTGTAGATGTACATCTCTTCACTTCAGTAATTCATTTTCAAAACCAAAGATATGGACTGTTTCAGTGAAATGAAATATTACAAAATAGAGTTGACGAAATATAGAGGAAAATAGTAGGGAAAGCATTAAAAATACTGTGTTTAGGCGCAAGGTTGACAGGTCTATAAATAATGTTCTACAGACCGACCTGAATGACCTCTATGATCTCCATCTCGCCATCGCCTGAAATAGAAAGCAACATGGCGTCAGCGTGCTAGATTATATAGTATTACCAAAGATGTAGAAAGAAAGATAAACGACTTGCAGTTTTTTTTCCTATTTACAGAGTGAGGATAATTTTGTTGGTTATTGCCCCTTGGTGAGGCCGGGGTATCTACAATACAATAATAAAGAAAAACAAAGGACAAACGCTTTTTGAGAGGAAACCAAATAAGTTTACTTTATTATTACTCAAATTATCGTCAATTAAACGGGTTTTAGTTTATGAACATGTGTTAAAATAATTCACAACATATAATATTTCAATACAAATTCAATTGCTTCTTTTTTTTTTATTAATCAAAATCTGTGATGTTCTGAAAGAGTAGCTAGACAAGGAAACAACGCCCCCCCCTCTCTCTCTCTCTCTCTCTCTCTCTCTCTCTCTCTCTCTCTCTCTCTCTCTCTCTCTCTCTCTCTCTCTCTCTCTCTCTCTCTCTCTCTCTCTCTCTCTCTCTCTCTCTCTCTCTCTCTCTCTCTCTCTCTCTCTCTCTCTCTCTCTAATTTTCGTTATAACAAGGTAAGTTTTAAAGTTTCATTTCAAATTTATAAGTAAGAGATCATGAGATATTGATAGTCCCTAAAGTTGAATAAATAGCAAATGCAATGAACATTAATAGTAAATGTAATTGTTAGATCATCATAAAAAAAACAATAAAAATATGCATACCATTCTCAATTAAAGTCAATGTCTTTAAAGATGATATTTATGGGACATACAAATCATCTGTACAATTTAAAATTACCAAATGTAACACAGTATAGCAGTAAAATAACTGAAGCAATAGTACATTTCAAAACAAGAATATCCTTGATGGTTGCAACATTGTCAGGCTACAAATGTGATGCTATGACATTTTTGTGGAAGATGATCATCAAAAGACAAACTTTTTGTTCTTATTATTAAAATCAACTCATCCTGCCGTCTTGAATTTTGGATCCAGACGTTGCACCTAATGGAATAAACAAATCTTCTGTCAAAATTTGCTACTACGAGGGGTGTTCACTATGTTCTTAGCATGACAATGAAGGAATAAACCCAGAGACTTAAAATTTGGCACACTTACATTTATTTCTCTACATAGTCACCCTGCATAGTTACACATTTCTGCCACCTGTCCTTGACCTTCAAAAGTCCTTGAGAGTAAAACGTGTCATTTTGCGCTTGAAACCACTCTTCCACAGCAGAAATCGCATCTTCAATGTCTTCAAAACGGCGCCCTTTTATGGATTTCTTAAGGTTTGGGAACAGACAGAAGTCTGATGGAGCTAAATCCGGTGAATATGGTGGATGGGGAAGAATTTCATAGCCACACTGATCAGCTGTCTCAACGGCTTGTCGTGCTCGATGAGCAGGAGCGTTATCATGCAAAAGTAGGACTCCGTTTCGAAGCTTTCCCCGTCTTCTTCTTACTAATTCAGATCTCAGTCTTTTTAGCAACCCTGAATAATACTCTCCAGTGATTGTTTTCCCCTTTTCCATGTAGTCAGTCATTATGATGCCCTCACAGTCCCAGAAACAAGACAGCATGACCTTGCCACTTGATTGTGTGACCTTTGCTTTCTTTGGTGGGGGCGATGAGGGTCTTTTCCATTGCATAGACGCGTTTTTCGGCTCTGGATCGAAGTGATAGATCCAAGTCTCATCCATGGTTACAATTTTCTGAAAGAACAAGTCGTCATTTGCTTCTAACCGAAGAAGATGTTTGCAACAATCAGCCCTCTCTTTCTTCTGATCAGCGGTCAATAACCTTGGTACCCATCGAGCTGAGACCTTGTTGAGATTGAGGTGATCATGAAGAATCTTTTTAGATCCATGCCAGAGCAATTTTTTAAGATGAATGTGAAATGTTTGTTTTATCATTATGCTGGCTTAATAACTAACTTGGCGAATGTAATTTAAAACTTTATAAGTAGTTTCTCTTCAAATAGTACAAGCGAACATTCTTTTAAATTTAAACTGGGAGACAGAATCTTTTTGTATAAACTACAGACAATAAATTTCATTTGGCTCTAAGTATAACCAATCTACACTACCGTAGAACTAGCTAAAGAAACGGGAAACTAGATGTAAAATGAGGAACAAATAATCTTAACTTTTTTCGTCTCGTGGGAATTTATAAAAGGAAAGCTTTTTATCTTTGCAATGAGGCTTGTTTCAACTGTTAGTGCAGTTTATTGCACCATAAAAATCACCCGAACATTGCCTTTTCGTTGACATTTTCCAACTTTGTTTACGTGTGTTGCTGTGGATTGACCCATGCTCAAACAAGGGACATCACTCTTAGAAATCCTCACCTAATTTCACGAGTAGCTTTCCTTTATTATCTTTGGTGACAGTAACGCTGTAGGCTACAAAGAATAGCCTTTTGTCTGCTAATTCCATTATCTGATCTTATAGCGGATGCAACACATTCCTCCTCGATTACAAAATGTACCACATGCCTTGAAACGCTTGTTCTCGTTCTCTACCAGGCTTTCCATCATCCTTAATCTTTTCATCCATCCACCTGCCTGTCTGTCTATTGTCCTGTCTGTCTGTCTGCCTGCTTGTCTGCCTCTAGCGTTCAACCATCTTTGTCTGTCTGTATCTCTAACTTTATATTATACTTATCCCATTCACGCAACTCTCTTTAATTGTCTGTCTGTCCATCTCTCTCGGGGGGCGCGTTGGTCCAGGATTGGAACATCGGCTTCCGACGCAAAAGGTCCCGAGTTCGAGTCCTGGCTGTTGCTTTCCTTGCTGGTTGGATCGGTGTCAGTATAATGTGACCGGCTGAGACAGGAGTCATGGTATCCTCGCCCTGTCTCGTGTGTGGCAGCACATAAAATTGTCATACGTCCATCTTGGGGCCCGTCCACAAAATAGCCTATATAGTGCTGCTTTTGGGTGCGTGATAGGGAGTATAAATCAAACCACACTTGAACCATCAATATACACCAAGATACACATCTATTATTATAATTGTCTTCGTCTCAAACTTAGACATGCAATCAAATCCAAACCGATCCACCCTACAATCCTAAATTTTACAGCAAAATTACAAATGAGCCAGAGAATTTTAGAGTCATAAAACTAATAACATCAAACGCCTAATCAATTTTTTTAATTTACGAAAATTAACGAATTAATACAACTAAAAATGTATTTTTTTTTAACGAACAGACACACCAATTACTAGAAAGTGCTGTAAATATTGATTTTTTTTAATTTTCTAAGTGGGTGCACAATTTTTAATGCGCACAGTGCACCGTTTTCTTAGAACGTTTGGTTAATTATTAATTCTGATTATAAATAATTGTTGAACCTGCTTTAATTTGATGCAACCTCTTCAAGCAAACATATTAAGATCCTAAAGTTACAGATACTGAAGATACACAATTTTGAGTTCAGCACAGTTTAAACTTAGCTGTAATGCTTTAGTTGTGTCCATCCTTCAGTCCCCACGAATTTCGTGGGTTCCCAGTTAGTGTTATATAATTGACTATCCTTTTTTTGCGTCTATTTATGCCTAGGCCTAGTTAATTTAAAGGCCAGCACATGTTTTCCTGGTCATAATTTTAATTCATTGTCTCTGCGGTTAGTTCTAGGTTTGTTTTTATCTTCATTCCAATGCCCTCTAATTGCAGTACACTATGTAGTACGAGCGACGATTTGCCATACAAAACTGCCGGCGTCACATGACCTCGCGGTAGGCACTTGGTACATGTATCACTACTATGGAAATGGCTTCTCAACGTGCACTACGTGTATATTTTTGTTCAATAATTTGAGTGATACAACCTTGCTTTCGAAGAGAAAAGAGTTGACATGATCGTCAAAAAATTTATTGACTTCTAAAAAAATAGTTAGACCGTTTATTATCTTTATACTCCTTGGAAGAATCTTAGCCGAATCGCTTATCTCTTACTCCACTGAAATTAATAGTGGTTATATAAACAGCAGTTTAAAAGATCCATGTGCATGATTATCAAAGTTAAATTTTATTATATACATTTAAAGCATTAAAAATACTGTGTTTAGGCGCAAGGTTGACAGGTCTATAAATAATGTTCTACAGACCGACCTGAATGACCTCTATGATCTCCATCTCGCCATCGCCTGAAATAGAAAAGCAACATGGCGTCAGCGTGCTAGATTATATAGTATTACCAAAGATGTAGAAAGAAAGATAAACGACTTGCAGTTTTTTTCCTATTTACAGAGTGAGGATCATTTTGTTGGTTATTGCCCCTTGGTGAGACCGGGGTATTTACAATACAATAATAAAGAAAAACAAAGGATAAACGCTTTTTGAGAGGAAACCAAATAAGTTTATTTTATTATTACTCAAATTATCGTCAATTAAACGGGTTTTAATTTATGAACATGTGTTAAAATAATTCACAACACATAATATTTCAATACAAATTCAATTGCTTCTTTTTTTTTTTATTAATCAAAATCTGTGATGTTCTGAAAGAGTAGCTAGACAAGGAAACAACGCCCCCCCCCCCTCTCTCTCTCTCTCTCTCTCTCTCTCTCTCTCTCTCTCTCTCTCTCTCTCTCTCTCTCTCTCTCTCTCTCTCTAATTTTCGTTATAACAAGGCAAGTTTTAAAGTTTTCTTTCAAATTTATAAGTAAGAGATCATATTGACAGTCCCTAAAGTTGAATAAATAGCAAATGCAATGAACATTAATAGTAAATGAAATTGTTAGATCATCATAAAAACAACAATAAAAATATGCATACCACTCTCAATTAAACTTTTAAAGCCAATGTCTTCAAAGATGATATTTATGGGACATACAAATCATCTGTACAATTTAAAATTACCAAATGTAACACAGTATAGCAGTGTAATAAATGAAGCAATAGTACATTTCAAAAAAAGAATATAATTAAAGGATGAAAAATTGTCAGGCTACAAAAGTGATGCTAAGACAATAAATTGTAAAAAATAAACAAAAAAAAGAAAAAATTTTTGTTCTTATTATTAAATTAATAAATTCTAATACAGGAAGGCACAACATTTAGATGGACAGATCGACTCATCCTGCCGTCTTGAATTTTGGATCCAGACCTTGCACCTAATGGAATAAACATATCTTCTGTCAAAATTTGCTACTATAAGAAATAAAAAGCACATAAAACTATAAAAAACTTCTTTTTCAATTTTATGATTCAAGGGCACCAAAACTTGAAAATTTAAACACACACGTTAAAAATCAACTAGAAACTAAACCACCATACACTGCAATGCTGCATTAGAGTAAAAATTTACCCAGCAGTCAAATGCCATGACACTCCTATATCAGCAGGTCTAAAAGATTTCCTTAGTTTAATCGCTTAATTTTAAGGTAGATCGATGCCAGAGCAATTTTTTAAGATGAATGTGAAATGTTTGTTTTATCATTATGCTGGCTTAATAACTAACTTGCCGAATGTAATTTAAAAATTTATAAGTAGTTTCTCTTTAAACAGTACAAGCGAACATTCTTTTAAATTTAAACTGGGAGACAAAATCTTTTTGTATAAACTACCGAGAATAAATGTCACTTGGCCCTAAGCTTAACCAATCTACACCACCATAGATCTAGCTAAAGAAACGGGAAACCAGATGTAAAATGAGGAACAAATAATCTTACCTTTCTTCGTCTCGTGGGAATTTATAAAAGGAAAGATTCTTTTCTTCTTTGCAATGAGGCTTGTTTCGACTGCTATTGCAGTTTATTGCACCACAAAAATCATCATTGCCTTTTCGTTGACATTTTCCAACTTTGTTTACGTGGGTTGCTGTGGATTGACCCGTGCTCAAACAAGGGACATCACTCTTAGAAATCCTCACCTAATTTCACGAGTAGAATATCTTTCCTTTAATTATCTTTGGTATTAGCAATATGATTCGGCAAAGTTCTTAGTATTAGCAATATGATTCGGCAAAGTTCTTAGTATTAGCAATATGATTCGGCAAAGTTCTTAGTATTAGCAATATGATTCGGCAAAGTTCTTAGTATTAGCAATATGATTCGGCAAAGTTCTTAGTATTAGCAATATGATTCGGCAAAGTTCTTAGTGTTAAAACTATGATTCGGCAAAGTTCTTAGTATTAGCAATATGATTCGGCAAAGTTCTTAGTATTAGCAATATGCTTCATTATAGCAACATAAGAATGGATGTGCGTTACAAAAAGAACAGTGAGACGCCAATTATGCCTCACTAACCTGGAAACAAGATTAGAATTCTTTGGTCATTATATTAAGGCAGTACATTCGGCAATGCTTCAATAGATCTATAACATGCAGGTTACTAAAACAAGAAGAAAACTGAAAACATCGACAATTATAACACTCGTTGTGATTAAAAAAAAATTAACGAGGTAGGTTTTTTTTTTACTTTATTAATCCGTTTTAAACGCCAAAATTATTTCCTTTATTTATCTATCTCTATCTCTCTACACCCCCTCCTCTCTCTCTCTCTCTCTCTCTCTCTCTCTCTCTCTTTATCAGCCTCTATTCCTTCCCTCTCTCTCCCACTCTCTCTCCCTCTATTTCTCTCTCTCTCTCTCTCTCTCTCTCTCTCTCTCGTATATGCTGCATGCTCTATGATTATTTGCTATAATTTATACTTACTGACGATAAGCGACTGTCGCAGCGACTAAGCAATCTCTCTCCCTCTCTCTCTCTCTCTCTCTCCCTCTATTATAATGTGACCGGCTGAGAGAGGAGTCATGGTATCCCCACCCTGTCTCGTGTGTGGCAGCACATAAAAATTGTCAGACGTCCGTATTGGGGAAAGTCCACAATACAGCCTGTATAGTGCTGCTGTTGGACATTAAACCAACCCAACCAACCAACCAATCTCTCCCTCTCTCTTTCCCTCTCTCTCTCTTTCTCCCTCTCTTCCCTCTCTCTTTTCCCCACTCCCCCTCTCTCTACACCTCTGCTGTTGTCCAATCTGCTATAATTCCTCTCTCTATCTCTCCTGATCCCTTTCTCTCTCCCCCCTCTCTCTCCCTCTTTCTCCCCTCTCTCTCTTTATCTCCATCGCATCCTCACTCTCTCTCTCCCCCTACCTCTCTCTTCGCCCTCTTTCCCTCCCTACCTCTCTTTTCCATCTCTCTCTATCTCTCTCTCTTTCTCCCTCCCTACCTC
>RQTK01000016.1:198963-246888 GCA_003991915.1 Elysia chlorotica | reverse complement strand
TATCTATCTATCTATCTATCTATCTATCTATCTATCTATCTATCTATCTATCTATCTATCTATCTATCTATCTATCTATCTATCTATCTATCTATCTATCTATCTATCTATCTATCTATCTATCTATCTATCTATCTATCTATCTATCTATCTATCTATCTATCTATCTATCTATCTATCTATCTATCTATCTATCTATCTATCTATCTATCTATCTTTCCCTCCGATTCTATTCCTCCTTTTCTCTATAACCCTGAAATCTGAGATGAGATAAAAATTAATTGTTTTCAGATATATTCGAATCTTTATACTCTTATTTTTTCTCAAAGAAGATAATGACATTGAGCATATTACATTTTTGGAAACACAATTACCAAAGCAATTTCTGTAAAAGTTGTGCGACACTAAGAAGAAACAAAAAAAGAGTAAGAAGATGCTCAAGCAATAGCAAGTGTTAAGTTCATGATGCAAATATTCCGTAAAACCGGAAACTAAATTTTTGTTTTAATTGGATTGATGATGTTTTACGTGTTACTATTTATTTATAAAACTCTCCGCAAACTAGATGGTCTCGGGTCGTGACTGGAAATCTAACTGAAATGGAGGATGATAGCAACGTCAGAAATAACTGATTAATGTAAAAATACAGTCTTTCTTGGAAGCGGCTGACTTTAAATGAGTAGGAAAAAAAACAATTTGAAAAGGAAGATAAAGATAAGAAAATAAACGGAGACAGAGAGCGCGTGTGAGTCTCATCGAGTATGATGGATCACTAGGAGAGTGGTGGGGAAGCTCAGTGAATAGACATTGGTTTTGTAACCAGACGTATGGGTTTGAATCCTGATCAGACGGCCTGGCCTTCTACTGGTCGGGTTGGTACACGTAAAGCTGAATGGCTGAGAGAGAAATCATAGTGATTTTCTCCGCAGACATTGTATTTCAAACAATAAAACTTAAGGACTCTTTGAACACACACTCAAACAATCATACGACGCCGTTTAGGGTAAAATAAACTAACATATCAATTTTATTAAACCTGCCATTTTACATGCGTCGACATTGAAGAAAGAATATGCATAACCAAACAAATTAAATATTTGTCATTTTCTTTAAGTTAGTCGGTTGATATCAACCGCCATTTACCTGGTCTTTTGCTTCTGTCGACTGTGACGAAATAACATCAATAACAATCATTGTTTTTTCTCACTCCACAGCATTCGGCATTCATCAAAAGAAATTCTTTCGTCATCAAACTGAAGCATCCAAGATGGTCTCAGTTTTGTGAATGGTCCACCGGTGGCGACAGTAACAACACAGTCTGGACAACAGTGGGTATGGGAGGTGGGTGGGGGGAAGGGGGCTCACATAGGTGGACCCCACTGATCCCCCTCAAAGTTGCGTCATGGGGCGTAATTTCTCTCAGTTCGTCCAATCACAGAAGCTGCTCTCTTGTGGTGACTCCGCCCACCTTGGTCTGATTGGCAGGTAACAAAATTTGGCATCGTTTAACACCAACTTGGCCGTAATAGGTGTGGTCTACCTGTTTTGTACTCACCTAACCGCCTCCATTGTTGTCCAGACAATGATGATACTGTCGCCATCGATAGGCCGCGCACAAACCTGAAACCACCTCGGGTGTTTTAAACACTACTTAATGAACGATTACTGATGTCTGCTATTAATTGCGGATCTGTTCTACCCCATGTATGTACAGTGTATAAAACATACATTATCGATTCATATCTGCCAAAACCCGTAAAGAGAAGCAAAATGTTGATTTTATTAGGTATCTGTACTGTTGATACAACTTCAATAATACAACCAATAACACATGGTTCTTGATTGACTTGTAAACTTGTTTTAACCTAAATCGAGTCGAGAGTATGCGAGCAAAGAGTGGGCCAGAACTTGTGCGAGTGATAGAGATTTGACTCCAAATTGGGGGTTAAGCGGTTCGAACCTACGATCAAGGAACGCATTCGTCCACTTTTGGTAATTTCGAAGTCAGTAAAATGTGATAGTTCTGGACATATTTGCACTTTGGGGGGGGGGGGGGGGGGGTACCAGAAATCTAACCCTATTTTATATGAAATATATACTGATACGAAGTAAACCATAAAGAAGAAACTGTGTTTTTAAAGTTCAAACCGTGGAAATCATGAGTAAAAGACAAGTGTTCTGCTGACTGAGCCACGCTGCGTACCGTCCACTGCCTCATGATGTACCCTGTTATATTAGTATCGTTTTAACAACACGATTTCCCTCTTTATGTTTATTTTATCTGATTCGTTTGTTTCAAAATGCTTTTTCAACTTTTAAAAAAATTTTTTTAATACTTTTAATAGTTTTATACCTCCGCCTCTAAAGGAACTGGGGCGGGTGATAAAACCTACGCTTTTTTCTTAATAGTTTGTTTGGGTGTCAGTATAAAGATGTCGACATATAAAGAACTTATAGTTTTCCAACAGTCTCTGCTTGGCAGCACGTACAAATTTCAGGCGTTAATTGGGGGAGTCGTCCAAAATATTATACTGCTAGAGTTGGACGCTATGCAACATTTTCAGCCTAACTTCCTCGTCTCATTAGGCTAATACATTCCTTTTTTCTCTATATATTTTCTAATACCTAGAGGAAAGCTTTTCTTTTACAAAAAAAAAGCACACATTGTAAAATTGGTAAATTGTTCGAATAGTTGGTAGCGCAGGGGCAAGAGTGTTGGCTTCCAATACAAAAGATCCAAGTTCGAATCCAACCGTATTATCAAACGTTTCTCACGTCTAGGAAACGTCAAACATGGACGCGGTCCCCTCGATCAAACGTTTAAACAATTTTGTTCAGTTTGCAATGGTTTATTTTAAGCACTGCGAGATTAGGATGTGTCTGCCTTTAAGAAATAAAAAGTTTTTTAAAGTAAAGAAGTATATAAAAGAAGAGAGAAAGAGTGTAAAATATTGCTGTTCAGCCATGATATGTCATGCGTAGAGGTGTAAGGAAACTCAGTCATCAGACCGCGTGATTTATAATCAGAAGTAATAATTCGAATCCCTATCAAAAGAACTCATGCATTCTAGTCATTGCCACAATGCACGTGAATATATAAATGTCTCAGACAGATGTCATAGTGAAGAGCTCAGCAACCTTTTCTCAAAACACAGCGACAATAAAATCTTATGACTACACGTACATGTTCATTAAAAGTCCATTTCTTTTGTTTCTAAACTGATATTTCACTCATGCCGACACCAAAGAAACAAATGGCAACAACAAACGAACCAAACCAACGTAGTCGGTTGACATCAATCGCGATTTTTATTTCCCTTTGCGTCTGTTGAACATGAAGAAATAGCAACAAAAGTAAACAAACAATATTTTTTCTTGCCTCGCGGCAGTCGGCGTGCATCATAGGCAATTCATTGATTGTCGGACTGAAGCAACCAAGATGGTCTCAGTTTTGTGAATGGCCCCACCGGTGGCGACAGTAACATCACAGTCTGGGCAACAATGGGTGTCGTTAGTAGAGGGGGAGGATAGGGGCTCACACAGGTGGACTTCACGGACTGCCGTCAAAATGGCGTCAATGGGGCGTCACTTTTTTAGTCTATCCAATCACAGTAGTTGCTTTCTTTTCTCCGCCCTTGACTCCGCCCAGGAGATTTAACATCGTTTGGAGGGACTGACGTGTAGGTATAAATATGCTGGACTGCATTTATTTCTCAAACACTGTTTCGACACTTGTATCTACCAGACAAATTTCCATATTCGCTTGATTTGATGCACTCGGCGATTTGCTACTCATTCTGCAATATAAAATCACCTGCGCTGTGTGAAAGTTTACATTAATTTTAATTTCCACGGTTTTCACAAACATTTGGATTAGTTTCAGATTTGAAACTTGAACCAGGTAAGGTGCATATTTCTTTTATTATATTGTATAGCTACTCTTTTCATGTTTTAAACTTTTATTTAATGTATTTGTTCATGTTTGGATTACTTACTGAAATGGTTTTGCTAACAAAAGACTAAAATACTACGATGAAATTAATAATTATTAAATTAATGAACCAATACGTAGTCCTCTTGCAATTGAGAAGCGAAAAATTTTTTTTTTTACATTTTATATTTTGGGATGACTGAAGCTGTTTAAATGTACTGTTTGTTATAAAGTATGGGATCAAGTGGTGACATTTTGACACTGCTTCTCTGTTTCTAACCATTTGACTTAAATTGTGTTTGTGGATAAAGTAAACATGTAAATTTATCATTTTTATACAATTAAGTTTTGTTAATTTTGAATGGAAGAAAATCACAAAATCTTTCAACTCAATTCAGCCAGGAATGGTGCGTACGGGTATCTCCATACAAAAATTATATAAGCTACTTAGTTTTTTTTAAAACGTGTTATATTGCAGCTGAGCCCAATTTTTATGTCTAAGCTGGGAGACATAGAAGTAAAACAAAAATGTGCGATGCATTAGCAAAGGTAATATATCTACATCGGCATAATCTTTAAGTTGTAAAAACACTCTACATTTTGCTCATTTCAACATAATGAGCCTCTGTTTTATAAAAATCTAATGCGAAAATTTTACCGCGTAATCTGCACCATTTATAAAATTTGATTGTTTTTAAAATAACTAGTTGATTGTAAAAACAGAGGATAAAATTAATTCTACTCTCCGAAACTCAAATCCGTATTGTACACCTAACTGCATGTGGGTCAATTTTTGTGGCTTATAAATAAATTATGTCCAAGCAAAGGAATTCCAATATTAATCAAACGATAAAACAAAAAAGTGTATAACGATGCTTTTAAAGTGTTTTACACACTATTAGAGAATCAATGCATTTTCCCTCTCTCTCTCTCTAGCCCTCTCTCTCTCTCTCTCTCTCTCTCTCTCTCTCTCTCTCTCTCTCTCTCTCTCTCTCTCTCTCTCTCTCTCTCTCTCTCTCTCTCTCTCTCTCTCTCTCTCTCTCTCTCTCTTTCTCTCTCTTCTCTCTCTCTCTCTCTCTCTATCTCTCTCTCTTTCTCACACACTTATCTATTTATGCTTTTTCTTTCGTCGTTAATTTTGCATACTTGTATTCAAATAGTAAAAACCCCACTCTCATAACAGATGCTTTTTTCTCAGTTAATGTGTTATAAAAACATTAATACGCTTTTAAGGCTGACAAAATATAATTCTCTTTTGTCATAATCAAGTTACAATGACATGTTTCTCTATATAAATATATTATTAAGAATAAAGATTTTTTTCTGCAACATTTAATTGTAAAAAATGGAATTTTCCGAAGTATGTTCTAGTAAAAGTTTACAAATATTAAACAAATAACAAAACAAAAAAGTTTATAAGGATGTTTTAAAAGTGTTATAAACAACATTGGAGAAATTGTGCATCTCTCAACCCCTCCCCCGTCTCTCTCTCTCTCTCTCTCTCTCTCTCTCTCTCTCTCTCTCTCTCTCTCTCTCTCTCTCTCTCTCTCTCCCTCTCTCTCTCTTTCTCTGTCCCTCTCTCTTTCTTTCACGTTCACTATTTATCTCAAATTTATCTATAGATTTTCTTTCGTACTTTCTCCCGATATCACTTTAATATAAGAAAAACACATTGCACATAACAAAACAACAGTGTTTATCTCAAACAAAACCGATGGCTGATTTAGAACAATAAGTTATAATTTCGTCACGAAAGCTAAAATCTTTGCAAAGTTGAAATTTACTTTTGAAGCATAAAAACCTGCTCTACCTTAATTGTATAAAAGACAGTTTTGTTGAACATATCTTGCATTTGTTTTATAAAAGTCGTATGAGGTGTAACAAAAGAATAGAAAGATGATAACTTAAAAAAAATTTTTTTTTCTTAAATTTAAAAAGGACACAATACAATGTCTATATTTCTACTTAAATAGTATAAAAACACCCACTCACATGTCGGAATGCTTTTTTAAAGACCAACAAAGTATAACTGTCTTTTATCATAATCATGTTATAATTAGGTGCATTTCGTTCTTTACTCGTTGTTTTGTTATTATACAAAATGGTCGTTACTTTATATATTTTTCAGATTAACGCCTATTTTTCTGCAAAATTAAATTGTAAAAATCTTGCGAGATTACTTTAAAATTGTACTTTTCCGAAGTATATTCCAGCAGAAAATTACAAAGATTTTTCAAACGACAAAACAAAAAAATGTATAACGATCTTTTTAAAGTATTGTACACAATATTAGAGAATTTGTGCATCTCACCTCCCCTCCCCCGTCTCTCTCTCTCTCTCTCTCTCTCTCTCTCTCTCTCTCTCTCTCTCTCTCTCTCTCTCTCTCTCTTCTCTCTCTCTCTCTCTCTCTTTCTCTCTCTCCTCTNTNTCTCTCTCTCTCTATNTCTCTTCTCTCTCTCTCTCTCTCTCTCTCTCTCTCTCTCTCTCTCTCTCTCTCTCTCTCTCCGTTTCTCTGTCTCTGTCTCTGTCTCTGCCTCTCTCTCTCTCTCTCTTTGTTCTTTTTTTTAAAACAGTTTTTATATTTGTAATTAAAAAGCATTAAAAAAACCCACTCAAATTCATAATATAACAGTGTGCTAGATTGACATGTAATTTTAATAGTTCATGAAAGGCCTAATATGATTTATCTGCTACTGTATCGGTCGGGCAAATAATTAATTTATGTGTCAAAGCAGTGGAACATCTTTGAGCCCTAAAATTTCAGCTAATTTATCAACCCTTGCACATTAAGCTTTTAGCTAATTTATCAACCCTTGCACATTAAGCTTAAAGCTTAAAGCTTTGTAATATACATATTAGTTTCATGGATGCTTACTACATGTTTTGTTAAATTATGTATGTAAGAAGAGGTGACATTTTTATGTAAAAATATTTCAGGCTGCAGACTATATATTTTTCTTTTTTTTTGATATTTTTTTTTTTTTTGAAGATACATGTATCATTGCATCGTTCTTTTTATTTTTTTTTGACGACCTGATAGCTTATATTTGAGAAAATTTTCTATATACTTCACTCATTTAGTAAAACTGTTTTTATATTTATTTTTTTAATTTTGTATCCCTTTTTTTTTTTTGTGTTTCATCTGCCAGATTCAAACTCTTTACCTAAGACCTTCACTATTTTTTGCCATGTCTGACAGAGAAAGCCAGTCTCCCAAGCAGGGTGGATATCCACTCAGCTACTGGGCCCACCAGAATGTCCTCTACTGGTCTGCCGGAGTAGACTTGGGAGAGAACGGAGTTCCAGACCCCACCGTGGCCCATCTAGGAAGCGCCGGCTGCACGAGTGCCACAGAAAACCTGTCTCCCAGCGCAGGCGATTCTGGAATCAGCAGCCCTACCAGCCATCATGACCTTGACCGTTCCTCTAACGTCATCGAGCAGTTCCACTACGAGGTCTGGCGTGGAGTCGGGCTGACCAACCGACAGAAATACATCTGCTGGTCAGAACCAGTGGCCCCGACTGATGCGGCCAGAGATAATATCAACAGCTTTGTGTATCACCAGCATTACACCCGCTGGTCTGACGGAGGGCAGAGTTTTCAGGAGGAGTACAACAAAGAAATAAATGACGTGCTCAAGCCTAAACCGTACGTTCCGTTGTCACCGGCACATGAGGATTTGATGAAATATGAAAAGTGGTTGGGTTATTGGTCAGGGTACCTCTCGTAGAGTAACCGATCTCGTAACGTCACTGATCATATCAGTTACATAAATTTTCTTTGACAGGCAGAGCACTACCATAGGGTAAAAAGGACTGAGTTACCAACACTATAATGTGCACAGTACTGAGAGACTATCTGTATGATGGTTATAGGCCTAGGAGATAATCTCTATGCTGGTTATAGGACTAGGAGACTATCAATATGATGTGTAAGGGACTGAGAAAATAGCACCGTTATGTGTAAAAGACTAAGAGCTAGCAAGATGATGTGTTTTGGACCGAGAGACTTGCACCTTAATGTGTTTAGGACTATGAGATTATCAATATGATGAGCATGGGATTAAGAGACTATCAAAATGATGTGTATAGGACTGGGAGACTAACACCATGTTGTGTATAGGACTGAAAGACTAGCACCATGGTGTGTATATGACTGAGAGACTAGCAACATTGTGTGCATATGACTGAAAGAGAATGATCATTATGTTTTTGTAACATAGAGACCATCACCATGATGTGTACAGGAAAGTTCATGATGCAAATATTCCGTAAAACCGGAAACGAAATTTTTGTTTTAATTGGACTGGTGATGTTTTACGTGTTACTATTTATTTATAAAACTCTCCGCAAACTAGATGGTCTAGGGTCCTGGCTGATATTCTAACTGAAATGGAGGAAGATAGCAGCATAAGAAATAACTTATTAATGTAATAATACAGCCTTTCTTGGAAGTGGGTGACTTTAAATGGGTAGGAAAAAGAAACAATTTGAAAAGGAAGATAAAGATACAAAATAAACGAAGAGACAGGACGCTTGTGAGTCTTATCAACTATGATAGATCTCGAGGAGAGTGTTGGGGAAGCTCAGTGAATAGACATTGGTTTGTAATCAGAAGTATGGGTTTGAATCCTGATCAGACGGCCTGGCCTTCTACTGGTCGGTTTACTGGTCAATCATAATGATTTTCTCCGCAGACATTGTATTTCAAACAATAAAACTTAACACACACTCAAACAATCATACGGCGCCATTTTAGGTTAAAATAAACGTACATATCAATTTTATTAAACCTGCCATTTTACATACGTCGACATTTAAGAAAGAATAGGCAAAACCAAACAAATTAAATATGTGCCATTTTCTTTAAGTTAGTCGGTTGATATCTACCGCCATTTAGCTGTTCTTTTGCTTCTGTCGACTGTGACGAAATAAATTAATAACAATCAATGTTTTTTCCTACCCCACAGCATTCGACATTCATCAAAAGAAATTCTTTCGTCATCAGACTGAAGCATCCCAGATGGTCTGAGATTTGTGAATGGTCCACCGGTGCCTGATTCACCCAGGACATTTTAATATATTATTGCAGTAAAGCTGAAGATATACCAACTCATACATGCATCCTGGCCATACACAGGCAATATGCGGAGATCCAATTTTCAGTGGTTAATCGTTTCTGAAGATAGACCGGCTGTCGTACGACGGTTACCAGCTTCCGCGTCGCACGACGGTTTCTGTGTTTTGCTATGGGGAGGCAAAACTTGATCTGTGTTGGACGACCGCCATTGTTTTCCGGCTCTCGATTCAAAACTTTAAACACAATTTTCTCCAGAATGCCTTCATAAGTAGTATATTTAGTCTCAGATAGTAATAAAATAAGGTCACAATAAAAATGATATATGAAATCAGCGTAGTTTTTTTAATATTTGAAAAGTTAGCTAATCGCATAACCGCTGGGCACAATTTGACCTAGATAGCTGGCCAAGCCAGAATCTAGGCTCGCGTGTATGTGCGAAGAGCGATTCCCCGCTGACCGGTGACCTTTGATCCTGGCATCACATGCTTCGGCTGGCATCTGTGTTGCTTGGGCAAGTTATACCAGGATCGACAACTTTGTCTTATGATACTGTCGACCCACGCTTAAATAAATGGATGAGATGAGATGAAATAAGCAACAATAAGAAAAACAGAGAGAGTGAATCATTTAGAGATAGAGAGAGAGAGAGTGAGAGAGGGAGAGATAGAGAGCGAGAGAGAGAGAGCGAGAGAGACACAGAGAGAGAGGGAGAGAGAGAGAGAGAGAGAGAGAGAGAGAGAGAGAGAGAGAGAGTTATACTTTAGCATCAAAATGATGACTTCGTACTGCGAAACAATTTATGTAACAGTGCAATTGAACGATTGAAGGTGGTTACTGTGTCATCGATTAAATGATTTCGCCTTGATCAAATAATTTGCTTTCTTATTTAAAAAAATTCAAATTTGACCGTGCAATAAATTGATACGTTCCAATAAAACTACGTCTAGCCTTTTAATACATTTTTAAGTATCATATGTCTATGACTTCATTTGGTTTAATTTTATAAATGCAAACATTATAAGTTAATGAATATTTTATATATTTTATTATGTTGTTTCTTCATCAAAACATTGCTACCTTTATTAAACATTATTTTGTTTACTTAGCCATTCACTTATAAATATATGCAAAGAAAAATAGTGTATCAAAAGAACAAGATGTATAGATTTCTAAGACGACTGGGAAGCGAGGTATAGATAATTTTTATCTTCTTGTAATTTTTCTTTTATACCTTTACATTCCTTTTTTTACAAATATACTTTTTATTGAACATGGGGTAGACCATTCGTCTACGTTTATTGAAATAATCTGTTTTAGTTTCTCAATTAGCAAGTGACACATAAACTTAGATATAGCTTGATGTTCCTGGTTGAAAAGTAAATTGTAATATAATTACGGCAGGAAATATCAAACAAATCACAATGTAATGTTTAAGATATTCTGTAAACTTTATATATTAATAATATTTTTTAATTAAAAAAAACATGTATAGAAATGTGTATTAATATATATCATCACACTTTATAATGTTACGAATTTTGTTCTTAAAAATGCTTTGATTGTTTTAATAAATTTATACAAGTTCAACGTTTGTGATTTTTGTGTGTGTGTGTTAAATAGTACGTTTTGCTACGAAGTCAAGATTAATACATCTATTAACTAAGCATATAATAGGTCTGCATGGAGATATGAAAAAATAAACAAGTATATGATATGTGTGAAAGTAATGTAGACAAAGCTTTAAACAAAATAATATCCAAAAATGTACATACAAAAATCAAAATTGATAGCAAGAAAAATTAAACTTTTAAAAGTTTAAAAAGCAAAGAAATCACAAAGCAGTCACAAATAAACACAGCTTTTTTATACAACAGCTTATGGAAATGCTGCCAATGATCAGTGTACTTATGAGGTAAAACCACGCAGGAGTAACATAGTTTAATTATCTGTAATATAATTGTATAGTGATCATCACAAAAATATACTCTGCTAAATGAACATATTTTAAATATCAATGACTAACAAAAAAGTAATAGAAAAAATCTGAGTATATATTTATTGTAGTAAACGACATATTTGAATTAGAAAAAAATATTTCTTTGTAACAAATAGGCGCCTTTGCCCCATACATACAAGTGATACAAATATTTTTTTAAATTGTACCCCTAGTCATAGAGGTGTGTACAAAACAAGTGCTTTTTTATATCATTCACCAATTAAAGGATGGAAACAAAAACAACAAATCTTTTTGGTCAATTTGATTTTTTTACTCAAGTAAAACATATTTTTATATGGTCACACTTGCTTTATCCATATCAAATAACAAACCGTTAAAACATTTATTGTAAAATTAGTCGTAACATTGTGACAACTAGGAAGTTATAATTTCTCTAACTATTATTGTATACTATTAGAGTCATTCCACAGTTAGTGTTGTCAGAAACTAAGAGCACTCACTCACAAAACAAAACAAAAATCATGGAGAGCATGTCTTTTATTATAACATTGAAGTTTAATTATAATAGAGATAAGTCTATAAAATGTATGTCAGTTGTAAATAGTCTAATGACAAAATACCCCAATAGATAAAAACACATTAAAAAGCACAAGAATTGTCTTTTTTCGTATCTTAATTAATATAAATGTATACACTAACAAAATTAAACCCATCCCTGTAGCAATTCAAGTTATATGCATGAACAAAACGTAACTACATAAATGAAAATTTGAATACACGGTAATTACCAGACGATATGGAAAAATTCGTAAAGGTAAAAATAAAATTACAAGTGAAGTAAATAGATAAATGAAACACAAACCAAAACAAAACTAGGTGAATACTATATATTCCCACTATCTATAACACCTTTAATCTTGACTTTAAAAATTTGAAAACGACAGAATGTTTGTAATCAAAATTGTGTCGAAGACTTAATAGTCATAATAAAAACTTAGTATTTTAGAAAGAAGTCGGACGCTATAACACTAACGTGACGAATTACTAAACTGGTGTTGAAATTAATTTAATATGTTAATAAACGTGCTGTTTTACGTAAGGCGCTTTTTTCATTGAAGAGAATCAGGAAATGATCAAGAGAGAATTGCAGAATTGAATTGAGCGAAAGACTTGAAAAATGAAAGGCGGCGTACATTTTGATCAGTCTCTGATCACCAAACCGTTCTAGATGTGTAACTTTACCCGGAACGTCTCGCATCCGACAACATAGCCTTGCTACAAGGTATGAGCCATCTT
The DNA here is from genome assembly GCA_003991915.1 of Elysia chlorotica. Classification (NCBI taxonomy): domain Eukaryota; kingdom Metazoa; phylum Mollusca; class Gastropoda; family Plakobranchidae; genus Elysia; species Elysia chlorotica. Next base: position 234,624 of record RQTK01000016.1, on the reverse strand, counting down.
TAGATCAAAACTAGATGTACAGAGCCTGTAAAAGAGTCTTCACTATATCCCTACCTACCTATTATACAAGCTGGGGTGCCCGTTTACACGAACAGGTTGAATACAGTGGAATAGTATGTAAACAATTGTTAGCCAATTCTTTTTGAAAAGGGATCTTTTAGACCCCGTGTCATCAGTTAATACATTTGTGCTTCCTCCTTTTTTTATTTTCTTATTACATGAAATTATATTTTCTCTTCTTTCTTTTTTAAATTTCTTTCGTTCTCTTTCTTTTTTTTCTTCTTTCTTATTTTTATATATTCCTCCTTTTTTAATTTTTGTTTCTTTTTTTCCTCTCCTTTTTTTCTTCTTATTTTTCTTCTTCTCTCTATTCTTTCTTTCTTTTCTTATATATTCCTCCTTATAATACAACAACATTTGTATATGAAGACAGCTACGCTACTACTGCTACTAATGATGTACATATTTTACCCATTGAAGCACATTGTTCGAAGTTATTTATATAGTTTAACGTCTCCTAGGCTCTTGTAGGAGTTTATACGGCGACGGGCTCCAAGACTTACGTCTGAAAATTTTATGTGCTGCCGAGACAGGGCGGGAATACCATGACTCCTGTCTCAGCCGGTCACATTATACTGACACCGACCCAATCAGTTACAGGGAACGAACATCGGACAAAAAATCTGCCGATCGTGGTATTGGATCCCCGATCCTCATGATCTGAAGACCAACACTCTACCAGATGAGTCAGTTTCAGCCATTCACATTATACTGATACCGACCCAACAAGTTACAGGGGACAAATATCGGACCAAAAAAATCTGCCGATAATGGGATTGGATCAGCGGACCTCCTGATCTGAAGACCAACGCTCTACCACATGAGCCTAGAGTCCCTCGTAGTAATGGCGCGAAGGTGCGGAATTTGATATTAGATCTAGAATCTAGATCTATAAAACCCTTTTCATTAGTTAGGCCTAGATTCTAGATCTAGATAAATTGCTGAAGTCCAACGGTAGAGGCAGTGCGTGGAACTGACGAACTGGTAGCAATGCAATTAGAACATTCGGTAGTCTATGACGCTTTGACTTTTAAAAACTTGGTACATGGCGATGGACAACGAATAGCTCTAACCAAACCTACATCCAGTTATTATAAAAGGCGATCTGGAAATCCGAAAGAAATGAAAAAAATAAATAAATAGAAAAGGACCAGGTAAACCTAGTATTTAGTAAGATGTAGCTTCTGTGGAAATTTCATAATTATAGATTGAGCCGTCTTCCAGCCTTTTGCAAAGAACCCACTGATTCTACTAATATAATATATATAGACGTCAAGTGACAACATTCACATGAATCATGTCCTCCTGATCAGCATAAGCGTCGTGGTGGGCCTCGTCATCAGGGAAAATCTCGGTGATGATGTCACACAGCGTGCTGTACGGGGACTTGCCGAACCTCACAGGACCCTGGTCAGAACATAATATGACCTCAAGATATTAGAACAATATTACGTTTTCATCTTAGGGCATTAATACATCTTTTATATTCGGGATCCGATAAAAGAAGCAGCAGTACAAGTAAATCTAGATCTAGAGCCATATACAACTTTTCGAAACATTCTTGGTTTTGACGTCCAGCATCAGCACTATATAGGCTATATTGTGGACGGGCCCCAAGACGTACGTCTGACAATTATATGTGCTGCCACGCACGAGACAGGGCAGGGATACCATGTCACATACCGGTCACATACTGACACCGACCCAACCAGTAGGGAACGCAACCGCCAGGATTCGAACTCGGGACCTTTCGCGTCGGGACCTTTCTACCCCTAGACCACCCCCAGTAGTAGTAGTAGTAGTAGTAGTAGTAGTAGTAGTAGTAGTAGTAGTAGTAGTAGTAGTAGTAGTAGTAGTAGTAGTAGTAGTAGTAGTAGTAGTAGTAGTAGTAGTAGTAGTAGTAGTAGTAGTAGTCGTCGTCGTCTTTGTGGTAAAGCAGTGCTGGTGGTGATAGTACTATTAAAGGGGCTTAAAGATAGAAAGAAAGAGAGAGATAGCGACAGAGAGAGAGAGTGAGAGAGAGAGATAGATAGATAGATAGAGAGAGAGAGAGAGAGAGAGAGAGAGAGAGAGAGAGAGAGAGAGAGAAGAGTTCATACCCATTTTCACGAACAAGGCGAGAAAGGCAGAAAGGGATAATTTTCTAACTTCACTAACTCCAGAGTAAACGAAAAAAATATAAAAAGAAGCCAAGATTATAATGATTTAGCCATGGCAAATTGAGCTTTGTAAACGTAACTAAAAAAGAAAGGAAAAGAAAAATACAAGCTCAGTCCCTGTGATATTACAAATCTCGCAATATGTGACGCTTCTCGTGTTTCTCTACAAATTTAGTAACAAGTAGGGCTGATCCGTCATATCAACTCTAATGGCTTGAGTTCAACTTACGCCTCTCTTGTTTTTACTGTTAGCACTTACGTTTGTGTACATTTACGTCATCATTCTCTGTGCTCACAATGAATGTAGAGTGATGCTACCGTCAATGCTGTTTTTTATATTGTCTGAGTGTTGTGTATGCGGCCTACTTTTCCTTGCGATTTTTTTTGGTTGTTTTTTTATAGCTTGCATTATTTTGTTTCTGATTGTGAGTCCTAAATGATTCCTCTATGCATTCAATTCCAAAGATCTATTGAGTACTTTAGAGCCTTTTTTGTGTAAAGTGTCGTTTGATATGTCAAATTCAATTTCTGAAAAAAGGATTAATGAAATAACTTTTCTCTTATGTTATCTCTGTTCTTTGTAGCTGACACGTAATAGATGATTGTAGACCCATTATTGTTTCAACCCGCCCCATTCAGTAACGTTAGATGAAGTCATAACTTTAAATAAGTGCTGGCATCAGGTGTCGTGTGTTAATGGACACTATCGGGTGAACAAGCGGTCGCCATCGAGTCTACTGGACTACACAGCCTGGTCAAGCGGTCAGTCTGATCTGGAGTCCGGCGAGACAAGTCACCTGAGAATGATCAAAAGCTGCAGTGTCTTGCGCTATTGCATTCGACCAGCCTCTTCGAGGTTTTACGCAACCGGTTTAACAGATATCTCGAAACTTCACTCGCAAATCTTAACTGTTGAAGATGGTATGTTGCCAGGCAATTAAATATTTTGTTAAGTGTCGTTATAGGTTACAAGAAAAAATTAACCATGAGTTTAAATGTAAAACTGTAAGTTTCATTTTTTTAAACAACAAATTTTAAATATATCTTTCTAGTTATTATGATTTAGTAGCATAATTTTTTTTAAAGTTTGAATATGTCGTTTTTGTCGATTTTAATTACATTTGAAAATAAAAACAATGTAAACTGTAATCTCCAGTGAGAGAAAAGTTGCGGGAGAATGTGCAGTACAGGCAGCGGTTCAGGTGAGTACAAGTTGGTGATCGTTTTCCCTTAAAGCCTATTGTTATAGTGTTTAACAAAACTGTTGAGCAACTCGAATCAAAACTCATTGAGTTATACGATGGCAGTGATCATGCAAAACCTATGTCTTACGGCTATGTAACCCAACTACGAGATCTGATAAAAAAAAAAAGTTCGTATAATTGGACCGCAGCGCGGAAATTTCCGCTTTCTGGCAAACTAGTTATTGTACTACAAACAAAATTCTCCATCTCTTCCTGAAATCTGTGAACATTTCGAACAGAACTCCCGCATTTGTAAAATCATTTTTTTCCATTAGGCTTGTTTGGATGCTCCATGGATATAATTGTACCTTTAGTATGTTGCTGGCGTAATTCATGTTTTTCTTGGCTTCCTTGCACAACATTCATGACAGATATTAGCCTTCCTCGTAACAATCGAAATCAACTAGTTTTTGCGAGCTTTTCTGTTTGTTTGTTTGTTTATTTTCTTTATAAAATGTAATCATAAAATATTGCATATTATAGAGAGATAGAGGGTCAGAGAAAACGAGCGACAAGAAATATTAAAAGAGTAAAATAATGGAGTCATCAAAAAAGCAATAGAGTAAATATAGAATGAAATAGATAAACAGACAGATTCATCTACAATATCCAAGAAAGTTTTAATTGATGGAGTAGAGAAAAATACGCCAAAAGAGAGGCCCATCGCTCATTTGTGTAAGAATTAATATTTGAACCTTGAACACATTATAATATAATATATAAAAATACCCTACACCCTCTCCGCGCAGATACCCCCCTACTCCATGGCCGGCCAACCACCCTCAAGAGGTCAAGGCCATCCAGTGTGACCTTCCTACCCGGCGACCCCTGGACAGCTTCGTGAGCTGCTTCGTGCCCATGGATGACCCGAGAGAGAGGATGCGATACCTGGACCACGGCGGCGGGCTCCGGTTGGGCCGCTTCCTGGAGGACTTGGACATACTGGCCGGTGGGTGGGCCTTGGGGAAGGAAAGCTCGGGGACAAAGATAAAGAGAGATAGATAGATAGAGAGAGAGAGAGAGAGAGAGAGAGAGAGAGAGAAAGAGAGAGAGGCAAAGAAGGAGAATAAGAGATAAAGAGATGGACATAGACAACTGAGATTAAACACAGGGAGATTGAGAGAGAAAAAAGGAGACAGGATGTGAGGGAGAAGACGATAAACAGAGAGAGAGAGAGCGAGAGAGAGAGAGACAGAGACAAAGAAAGAGAGAGATAGAGAGAGAGAGAAAGAGAGAGAAGAAGATAGAAATCGTGTATCACACAAACAGGTATAATTTTATTTTAATAACTAGAATATAGAAAGAGTGGAGGAGATAGAAAAAAGGTAAAATGTGGAAGAAAAAATGAACGAGCAAAGTTGATAACACAGACTCTAAGTCTGAGTTACAAAGTGATATACGTAATTAAATTTACAAAGCCTGGAAGCAATTTATGACATTTATATGGGAAAAAAAAGAACAGAGAATAAAAAAATTAGAAACAGAAAAATATTAATGTCGATGAATCAGACTTTAGCTTGTTTATATTGGTGGATGGACGGAGAGAGAAGAACGTGAGAGAAATAGAGAGGGAGGGGGAGAGATACAAAAATACAAAGACATGAAGATAATATTTTTGGGCCGAATGTTAACCCCCATTTCTCTGTGACTGTGTAGGTGTAATCTGCTACAAACATGACCTGAACCCTGCACTGGAAGGTGTCGACAATGGGAAATCCCCGTACGCCTTCATGACAGTACTGGTGGACAGCATTGGTGAGTACTGGCCAAACTTTAAACTTCACGGGTGGGAGTACATTAAAGTTAATCATTATGTTTACATTAGAGCATTGGTGAGTCCAGGTTTATTCTCGAGCGCCACAGTCAGTTGTCTACTTTCCAAAACGTCACTGGTGATAACTGGTAGATCGTACAACTCCACAGATAAAATGAGCACTACAAAGCTATACAGAAGTGAGTATTTGTATGCCCTAGAGCCCCACATATTCTACATTTACATGAGTATTACAGTTTAATACAGCATATGAACTTTACAGCCTTGGTTTCAAAACTTGGCATGTGAATGAGTAGATTGTACTGCATAGTTAACCATTAATTGTGCAGTAAAGGTCATCGACTTCTCTGCGCGCACGGCGCTGATCCCGAATGTCCACCCTTCCTCCATTCATTTTTTGTTAGGCTGGCAGGTAGGCGAAGAAAGCAGTAGAATGACATAGTTATATAGTACTAAAAGACCTCAGTGGAGTAGAGAATAACGTATAGTGTGACTGAGTGAGATATAACTGCCTGGGAGTGACACAAGTTCAGCCTGTTCGTGCTCTGACTGACGGACTGGGCTCATGCAGTTTTAATAGCAGCTCGTGACTTCTTCAGCTGTTTTGATAACGAGAAACCTAGAGAACGGTGAACAAATAAACATATCTTTTGGAGATCTGTCCGCAAGTTTGTCCAGTGACTAACGATAGTAACACAGACTAACATTGAGAGAGCGTATAAAGTAAAAGAGTCTTAATACATTACCTAGCCATGAGTCTCCTTTTAGGAAGCGTAGTAGTCGTGTGGTATAAACCATGTTCTCTTTGAGTGGCAAAACGGCGAGGGTTCAAATCCCACAAAGCGCGCTCATTATTCGTCAATTTTCTAAAAATTAAAAGCTTACTTCTAAACACTGTGAGAAAAACAAGCTCTACTTATTCCAGAGTCTACCTCTTCTAATCTAAGTAACCAAAAGTTGTGGTAACACTGTGAGAAAAACAAGCTCTACTTATTCCAGAGTCTACCTCTTCTAATCTAAGTAACCACAAGTTGTGGCGTCGGAAAAAGAAAAAAAAAAATATATAAATATATATATTTTTTCTATATATTATATATATGATTATATACACACCTGTCGGTCCTGTTTCAGAGCTCATGAAGAACCAACCGGCCCTGACTGATGATAAAGACGTGTACCTGAATGGAAAGGTCACGTGGGTCGGAACCTCTTCTGTAGAGTGTACCATGAATATTGAACAGGTGAGAGGGGGTGTTAGAGAGGGAGAGAGAGAGAGAGAGAGAGAGAGAGGGGGGGGGGGGGGAGAATAATATGTGGTAATATTAACACGACAATTACTGAGGAAAAGAGAGAAGTTTTAATGCTCATAGAGAGCTTGAGTGGTGTTTTAACAAACAAGTTTTTTTAAACAATGTAATCACAATGATTTATATTGTGTTGATTTTGATAATTGTGTTTTCAAAACCATCGTTTTTAATCAACACCTTTCTAAGAAAACCTGTTGCTGGTTTCGAATTAAGTCCGAAGTTCTCCCATTCTTAACGGGACAGGGGATTGGCGTTTATCAAATAAGTACGACGATGTTCAATTACAAAAAAAATGAAGTATCCCTACTGTTGGGGTTTGTAAGCTGGTTTGTGTTCAGATTAATTAGCAAACATCGAATCACAAACCTATTCACCTTTTAGTTTGCTTGTACCGTTGTGAAAATAACATACCCCTCGTACTTACCAAGCTAACTATCATCCTTGCAAAGTTATAGAAAAAAATTGTATCTGAAAGATTGTTGTTCCTTTTTATTTACTTTATTCTCAGGAAGTGGACGGAACCATCGAGAAGATAATGGTTGCCAAGTACATCATGGTCGCCAGAAACCCAGCGACTAACAGGTACATGCACTGGGTACTGCAGTCATGGATATCCAGTTTATCATTTGCAAGATTAGGTAACACATAACAGGAACGCCAAGGGCAACTTTATTGTACATGGATCATTTCAGATGAGAGAAAGCAATCATATGACTAAGTATCAGATACAAGTTGGAAGAACTGATCAAATCTCTTTAAGTAATGAATTTTGATACCCGTCGAAACCCATTGAAACTAGCTGAAACCTTTCTAAACTAGAAGAAATCCTTCGACACCAGATAAACCTGCGAGAGTTTGAGAAACCCAATGAAATCATGATGCGTGGACCTCAAGACTACTTGCCTGGGAATTTCCTTTTCCATCCACGCTATAATTGTTCAATTTTACCTGGTATTCTTTTGTTCCTTAAGTTTAAAAAATTCAGGGAAATTGTCATAAACAAATTTAGATAGGTAAAGAATCTAGGTACGCAAACGCTGATATATTCACTTTAGAAGACATTATATATCTGATTTTAGAAACATTGAATACATTCTTGGAATTATTTCTTACTTTTCCCTAAAGGTAGTGGTGAGACAGTAGAGCTAAAATACATGATCTGAACGGGTATTGAAATATAAAAGTAACAACAATATTGATATGAGTCAGCTTCTATACTATATTGCGGATCGCGGACAGGGCCCCAAAACTAACATTCGACAAGTTTACGTCATGCCACACAGAGACTGCGCAGGTTGGACATACCAGGACTCCTGTCTCAGAAGGTCTCAGAAGGTCATAGCATAATGACCCTTATTCACCAGCAGCGGACCATTGTCCGATCGTAGGATCAAATCTGTTATTTGTGTACCTTCCAACTGGAGACTCATCGTCCTACCACCTGAGGCAGCTTTTCCTCTCGTACATGTGCTACAGGGCTAAATCAAACACAAAAACAAAACAGACAGAAGCTGATTGGAAATCTGAACTCATAAATGGAATGAAGATGAAGCAAATTATGAGAGTGCTTCTAAAACTTGACGATAAAAAACAAAACGATCATTTCATAACAAATATTTTATATTTGTTCACATTGGATTGTTCTAAATCAATGCTGGCTTTAAGGTTGAATTTATGCGATAAAGTCACAGTCCTTTAGATATATTTTCTGGCATCTTTTGGAGTGGACTTTGCCACCAAATCCGAATGGTGTTCAAATAAAATTGTATCTGTTCCAGTCGCGACTATGTCCTTTTTTCCAAACAGACATTTATTTTTTCCTTTAGTTGATCGAAATTTCAACTTTCTTTGCGACATCTGCTTGAAAGTTATTTTTAGATAACGAGTTCATATCAACAACTGAGAACTAGGAAAAAACCTCGTGCATGGCATTTCGGAGGGCTTTCTGGTAGTTTCCAAGCGTTTGACCATGAACACATAGTCACAAATTGACCAACCAAATGTTTTGAAGTATTTACTAACTTCCCAAAGGTTCGAATAATTTTCTCAATAAAAGAACATAAATTATGCGCTACATCTTGCAGACTAAGTAATCAGAGAAAGTAATACATGTATTCGTGTTATTTCATTTTTCTTGTTTAAACTCTGCGTTATATACCTCTTTCTTTCAATGCCGGTGGTCTAAATTGCACTCTTTGTATACCTTTGGATTTTTTAATACGTTGGAATCTCAACTTAGTTTGTCAAACAGACCCAGGTAGAGAACTGGGGTGATTCCCGCCTTTTTATTGTATGCAGATGACTTGCTGACTTAGCCGGTAATGGCGTCCTGGTCAGCAGATTCTGGTAACTAGGCAATCTCTCCAATCTGTGTGGTGAGCAGGCTATGCAGCTCATGAACTAAATCTCACTAATCGGTGATCAGGCTATGCAGCTCATGAACAAAATCTCTCTAGTTTGTGAACAGGCTGTGCAGATCATGAACTAAATCTCACTAATCGGGGATCAGTCTATGCAGCTCATGAACTAAATCTCTCTAGTTTGTGAACAGGCTGTGCAGATCATGAACTAAATCGTTCTAGTTTGTGAACAGTACTTAACATTCTACGCATCTCATGAACGAACTCTGTCCTGCCCTCAGCGCCGGAGTGGTCAACCCGTTACTGCTGGAGACTATGCAGGACCTTCACACCTACAATCTGGCCGAAGGTACATTTTCTGGTCAAATGTTTTTGGTGGTATTTTGTGTGTGTGGCCACGACTTATAGCACTGTTTAACGAACCTTACACTGTTAAGAATTTTACTGTGCTTTTAATCATTTCTTATTAAATATGTTTATCCTTAAAGTAGTTTCGCTGGTATCAAAAAAGTGCCCAGGGGTTTAAACATAAAAACTGAATTTATTATTTAGATACAATCATAGTACAGCAGGAATAAGCGTTTATTAAATATCAGTTATAATTTTTTTATTGTGCATCGCCATGACTTCCCGATATAGGTATGCTTTTTAAACAACTTTTTTTTTAACGGTGATGAAAAGAAAAAAAAAAGAAAATCGAAGCAGCAACAATACTAGCAGAGACAAAGTAAAAAAAAAACGGAGGGGATAATATTTTGACATTAAAGTGTATTACCACCGACTTGTTTGTCTCTCTCTGTCTCTGTCTCTCTCTCTCCCTTTCATTCTTCTTATCTCACTCTTTCTCCCTGCCTCTCGCTATCTTCTCTCTCGCCTCCCCTCCCTCCCCCCTCTCTCCACTAACTGCTCCAGTTACAACATAGTCGTTACCGTGCTGACGTGCCGTAAAACAAACTCACTCACTCACCCCACATCTATATCTCAGACAACAGACTCAGGAGGCAGGAGCAGGAGAAGAGGTCCCTCCTGAAGACACCGCCCACTCAGGAGGAGAAGGAACACCTGCACGACATGTTCCTCGCCACAAAGGAACTCACGTGAGAGTTCTTTCATCTCTCTCTCTCTCTCTCTCTCTCTCTCTCTCTCTCTCTCTCTCTCTCTCTCTCTCTCTCTCTCTATCTCTCTCTCTCTTTCTCTCTCTCTCTTTCTCTCTCTCTCTCTCTCTCTCTCTCTCTCTCTCTCTCTCTCTCTCTCTCTCTCTCTCTCTATCTCCCCTCTCTTTTCTCATATTATGTGGGGTAGGGGAGGCAGGAAGCGAACTGGCTCAAGAGTGTTTGTGTTTGATTGGGAGGTCTGCGGTTCAAAATCCACGAGCAGTCAAAAATTAATTTGCCCGCTTTCGTTCTCTAGTGTTTGGGTCGATGTCAGTATAATGTGTTTGGTTGAGGCAGGAAAACATGACGTTATCTCCCTGCCTTGTTTCGTATGTGACAACATATAGAACTGTAATTTTTCGGTGATTAAATTGTTCAATAATTATAGACACCTTTGTATGGGCCAACCATTTATTTTGAATACATTTTCTTAATGGACTGTTTAGTGTTTGTGTGCATGTTTTCAGGGCGTTGTCCGCCAAGAGAAGCCATCTCCCTGGACACTGTGTGTGGATGAAAGACACGGCACTACGGTCTGTCATCACCTGTTACCCTGAGGTAGGCCAGACAAACGGCAGCGTCCCGTCACCGTATATAATATAAAGCTAACCTTTTGCACATAGACCTTCATGAGTAATCATACTTTACTATCTTTAAAAAATCAATGTTTAGTGATTTTAAAGAATAGGCATGTGACTTATAAAACTTTAAAATGTAATTTTCGAGTACTTTAGCTAAATATACCCATCACTGCAAGAAAACATTACTGTTATGTTAAGGTGGTGATCAGAAGAATTGACTATTTTTCATCCGATTTCCTGGTGGCCAGGACGGAAGCGTGTACAACAAAATCTTCGGCGGTTTCACCATGAGAAAGGCCCACGAACTCGCCACGGCAACAGCCTCCGCTTTCTCGTGAGTTGGTTTTAATAACTCATCTATATAACTTATAGTCCATATATCTAACCACTTTTTCTACGCCGATTGCCACACACACCAGTATTGTAAATTAACGTATGTATTAGATTATAATTGCATACTTGAATCAAATCTGCAGTAAATCTCATCAGATCTTGCTTTGCGACAGTACTCTGCTGTACATAGACATGGAAATCATAGAATAATTTGAACTCATCCTTTACGTTGCTGGCTTGCATCAAAGACTTAAAACAATCCACCAAGAGAAAATGAAGAGATGGAAGGTTTAAATCCCAGGCACTCCCGGTTTCTTTTTCCTTACAGTATTTTTCTGAAAACATAGGAGCTGCACTAATTAAAATCAATGTGGACATTTTTTAAATAAATATAAAAGCTGTTAAGTCCTTTAAAAGACAAAATATTAGTAACAATAATGCATGTTCAAAAGATTGAAACATCTAATCACGTTTACATTGACATAACAAAACCGCGTATGTCTTTTCATGATACTGGTGGACCTAGTCCAGCCAATTCCACCACTCATCAGTTTAACAGCAATAGAAACCGATCACCTGTTTACAGGCATTTACTCTGATCGCCGGAAAATTTTGAAATCCTAAACGATGTTACTGTTATATGAGGACAATGTGAAAAGCTTTAAGTGTGATTAATTTTGTCTCGCCGTCAAGAATAATTATCTTTGCCCATTAACTTTGTAACCTATTGTCGATTTGCCTGCTTTCCTCATGTTATTGTTTAGTTCTGGTTTTAATGTCTGTTAAGTCTTGAAAAATCGTATTCCTCCCTCCCCTCCCTCCTCCTCTTCCCCCCTTCTCCCTCCCCGCCTTCTCTCTCTCCTCTCCTCTCTCCTCTCTCTCTCTCTCTCTCTCTCTCTCTCTCTCTCTCTCTCTCTCTCTCTCTCTCTCTCTCTCTCTCTCTCCTTGCATTCAATGGGATATGTGCTTTAGACCAAAAGGAAAGTTGGAATGGTCCAGGCTTACTGTATTTCTTTTCTCCATGTTTGTGTACGTCTACCAGCCATAGTCACGTGACTCTGTGTAGGAGCATCGATGACGTCCACTTCCTGAAGTCGGTGGACATTGGAGATCAGCTACGTCTTCAATCAATGGTTTGTTGCTCTATGTCTTTGTACCTTTATCTCTCTCTCTCTCTCTCTCTCTCTCTCTCTCTCTCTCTCTCTCTCTCTCTCTCTCTTTCTTTGTCTCCCAGTTCTCTTTTTTTTCTTTTTGTCTCCCCCAATTCTGAATCATCATTCCTCTTTCTCCCTTTCAATCTATTAAAATTTTTCTTCCGTTGGTTATCTTTGCAATGTGAATTATGTTATGTTAAAAGGGAACGATTAGGCTCTAGTAATATAGTAGCAGTTTAACGGACAAAAACTGTTTCACTGTTTATCACCACTGTTGAAAAAAAGTTTTAAAAAGGTTTTAGAGATCGATCTAGAGAACAAAGCTAGCTATACGGCACAATACATTCTTTGAATCATTTATAATCTTAAGTCCTGAGATATTAGCTGAAAAAAAATCTCTAAAAAATTTGTAACTATCGTTAAGCATTACATTTTATAGTTTGATAACTGGGACTGAGTTATATTGTTAAAAAGTTTGAACATGAAAATCGTCCGGGACAACTGAATTCATGGAACCTCCTGTTCTGAACTTCAGGTTTTCGCTGGATAAGTCGTATTTTATCACGGTTCCATAGCATTCGTATGGGAAAGCCCATTGATGCAATAAACATTCTCTTTCGTGTGACTTGAAAATCGTTAGTCTGGACGGGCGGTCAGGTGGTCCATAGTTCATATTAGCTAGTTGTCAAGTCTCCATTATAATATTAAATGGCATTGTACCTTCGCTAACCTTTATCGCCGTAGATCGCCAAGGTAACTATGAGACTTTAAACCTACTAGAGTAAGACATTCTACTCATTAATAGCATCCCGAATAATAAAATACCCTACTGAAAATGGTCATTATAAAAAAAAGTCGGTCTACAAAATTGACATCCTGTGTGCTTAGAACCGTAGCCTGGGAAGCCATCCAAACGGCAAAATCGGGGAAACTTAAACTCGATGTGATATGGCTAGACCTAGCAAATGGATCAGCACCACACCAAATAATTTAGTTATCTCTAAGGATGTACCATGTCCCGGATGCTGAATGAGTACTTCATCGACTTCCCAATGATGTTTTCCAGTTGTGACTTAACTACTGACTGGATCAGCCTGGAATTTGGCATTGCAATGGGCTGTACTATATCCCCAATTCTGTTCCTCATGGCTATGGAAGTCATCTTGAAAGCAGCAGAAGGAAGGGCAGGCCCTGCAGATCTATGCAGTGGTTGTTACATGCCTTCTTTGATAGCATTCATGGATGATAACACAATAATCTGCTTAAATGAAGACGAACCACGTCCGGTTCATGTGCACCTTAACGTCGTAATAGAATGTTGTAGATTGAAATTCATGTCAAAAAGATTCCGCAGCCTGTCAATAAGAAAAGGCAAAGTAGATGCAAGGAAGACATTCACAGTGGTCGAACAACAGATACCAACAGTCAGTCAACAACCAGTTATAAGCCTAAAGGGGTGGTACGATTCATCCATGAAATATATCAAACAGCAAAGGCCTGGCCATCAATAGATGTGGCCTCCGTGGTAAATTCAAAGTGTGGTGCCTTCAGTTCATACTAATCCCCTAGCTCCTCTGGCCACTCCTGGTATACAAGATCTACTCAAATAAGGTAGAGGCAATAGAAGCTAATATCAATAGGTCCACCAGGAGATGGTTAGGGGTTCTTCCGCGTCTCCCAGATGTGGCAATGTATTGTCGCAGAGCGAAGCTCGCACTAAAATCAATCTTCGATTAATACAAATGTGGCAAAGCCAGTCTAATCTCCACCTACCATAAAGTCGGGGAAGAAATATAAAGTTACCACAGCTGTCGATCAAGAGAATGCCTTAAGATCAAAGAAGTAATTGGACAAACTCAAACTGATCGTAAAGATCTGGAGTTCTCTACAACAATGTTGTGGTCAAAAACAGAAGGAGAGAAGAAAAGAGGCGTGGTCATTAATGAAATACAACGGAATGAAGGTTTCAGAGGGCAAAAAGAGTCCAACAACCATAACAGGGCCTTTGAATCCTGTGTGATGAAAAAGAGAAGATGGCAGAGAGACACCTGGGGCGTCATGGCTAGGATGTGGTCCTACCACCTTAAAATGTCAGGAGTTACGGACCGAAACACCTGCCATAAAAAAGAGGGGGGTCTTCTCTGCAGAGTCTCTGTTATCTAGCGACTCGGTGACTTTCTACACATTAGTGACTTAAATCGCTGTGTATGATCCCACATAAAACTGGGGAGACATTAAAAACATCAGAGCAGCGTGACTAAAAACTGATAATGAAACAAACAACAAAAACGTTTGCTAAGTGTGAGTATAATGTTTTCTCTGGATCAGGTTGTGCACACCAGCGGCTCTGAAGTCCAGGTTTATGTGAGAGCGGAGAAATTCAACACAGAGAAAAAGACGGGCGAGATGACCAACGACTTTCACTTCACATTTGACACTGGGGTCGACAACCTACGCACTGTAATACCAAAGACTTACTCAGGTCAGTTCTTGGAAATTACATTTCTAGAAATACACATCAGTTGTTTTTTTTTTGTTCGTTGCTTTTGTTTTTATTTGTAAGTGTGTATGTGTGTGTGCGTGTGTGTTTGGAGAATTACGCTAGTCAAATGATGAAGCTTATACGTCAAATGTTACTAGGTCAAGCCCTGCTTTGGTCGCCAAGCTTGTTTTTTTTTTTCATTTCTGTGCGATCGGCAGTCTTGGGTGTCCATTCTGCAATCCCGTCGCCTTGTAGAGTTTTTATTGACATTACGGAGAATTTAAACTATAAGAAAGCTTCTTAATCTCACTCCTAAGATCTACGCAGACGCGCCTTCGTGTTTCTACTTCTTATGATCATATAAAAAATATGCTAAGTTAATCTAACCATTCACTTACCGTTTCATACAGTTTAGATACAAATCAATTTAAAAGAAACGTTTGAAAACTTAATGAACGTTCTTGTCCATTGTTAAATTAAAGGGAGATAAACTATGATTGAAAGAAGAACAAGTTTAACTTCAAAATAACGACCAAGCCCTGTCCCGCCTCTAGACTAATTTGTGTTCTCCCATTCCAGAGGCCCTGATGTATCTCTGCGCCAGGCGCTACAAGAGCGTCCAGACACCGACAGACGCCGCTGAACAAAGAACCAGGTCTAGTTACTAAATTAATCTAACGGCGACATACACTTCGTCTTAAAGGTGGAGGCTACCCTTAGTCGCGGGTCTAAGTTTACTTCACCGGTGTACCTATTGCCCATCGACTTGGCCTGTGCGACACAGAGGAACATTATTATCACGCTCGAATTGTTTCGTCCTTTTGTTCTTAATTTCATGGCTACATCAAACCATAGACTTCGTGTTCATTTCTGTATTACATGTGCTTTTATTCAGTGAATTTCGTAAGATGCAGAATAAAAGATAATAATTATGTATACGAAAAGATGAGCTATACTTGTATTGTCCATTCAAGGAAATTGCTAACTTAGTTGCATGAGCTGCAAATCCAGGTAAATAGATAATATATCATAATAATAGAGAAATAAAAACCGTAAGAATATTTAATAGTATACTGGTTATAAGGCGCTTTTGAAACAAACTGTCATAAAAAAATTGTAAACAAAATTTATAGCAGACGTATTATTCGAATATTTGCAGATTTTTAAAATACCGGTTGTGCTATATTATGATACTTTTAGAAGATTTATATAAAAGAAACAACACATTATTTTTTTTATTCAAAAATATTTATTAATTTAGTAATGAAAACATTGTAAATGCAAACGCATTGGAATCATTCGAGGGAACAGTCATGGTGGTTTGTTGCGTAATTTGTACTTTTTGAAAACTTTGTTGTATTTTTTTTCTTTAAGAAAGAAAGAGTCTGAAAGAGAAACAGCCTTTTCGTTGCCTTGATAAAGAACACAATGCAATGGCTTTTGTGAAGTTGATAGAAGTGCTAGAACAACAACAGTCTTCGGCCGCAATGGATTTACACAATAATTGTCCTTTTTTCATTGCGACAACTAGACTAGTTGGCAAGGCAAACATAAAAAATTCGTAAATTGCTACATTAAATTTCCAAAAAAAGTTTACGTATATATCAATTTCACCATTTGGCAATCAAAATATTTATCAAGGTAGTAGAAATGATGTATCATGCATAGTTATAAAGTTTTGAACGAGTGTTTAATGTATCCTTTCTTAATCGAAAACATGTGTAGGCAAGGTTTTAACTTTATTTAAAACAGTTTGCATTAAATACAAAACATGACAATTAAGAATTTCATTTCTCTTCATAAACTCTGCATACTTATATATTTTCAAACGTTTCTGTCAATGGTAATTTAATGTTTCGTGGAGGCAAATACAGTTCATAACAATAAAACAGTATACATGGCTAGCTAAAAATGGAGACGTACAAAATACATTACACGAAGATACTGAACCTTCAGTATAAAACTAGGCCTCATAAACAAATGTGGGCTTTATTTTTGAACATATAGTTTTCAACACACTGTGCACATGAATAATTTGAACAGTAATTTACCAAATTTTTGATTTTTTTTTTATGAATTTTCAAAAATGCACTTAAGACAAATCCTATATGATAAATTGAATCATTATAAATATTTGTAATATAATAATCATATTACATGGAAGACACTTTAAATCATTGCTTGGACATTGATTGGAATTGAAATCGTGTCAGACTCAATATCATAAAATCTGACAATTTTTAATCGGTAGAAATATAACATTGACGGGCACGATGTAGATACACAGTGTATTATAACAGTAAATAGGCATAATATGAAAGAGCCACTTTGTGAAATACAAATTGTCGTCAGTTCAATATCATAGACATTATTTACTGTAGAATAGAAAATGAGCTTTCAAGGCACTAAAATAAAGTTCGTTGTTAACCGTGGGCTTAAAACATAAAGACAACAAAAATATTCAAAGACTACAGTACACCATAATTCATATCTCTTTTTTTGTTGCGCTCATTTACTAAACTTATTGATGTTGGTAACCGTTTAATTGAAAATAACATAAAACCAATAGTTATGGTGCAATTGTATTAAAATTGTATAAGAGTTTACAAAGTGCATTAAATTTAAAAATATTACACCCAGCAGAAAGTACCTGAACAATAATAATTTTTTTAGAAGTAGGGACAAATAGAGACAAAATGGACTGACAAGGACACACACGCGGGAGCGCGTAGATATAATACAGAGATACAGAGAGACAAAGAAAGAGAGAAAGAGTGAGAGAGGCAAAGAGAGAAAGAGTGAGAGTGAGAGAGAGAGAGAGAGAGAGAGAGAGAGAGAGAGAGAGAGAGAGAGAGAGAGAGAGAGAGAGAACTTCGTCAGGGCGTAGTTATTGGAAAAAAATGACACTAGATCTCGGTAATGGTCTAAATCTAAGTCATAAGCTGAAAATCTAAAACAAAAAAAAAGATGATGTCTGTTGGTGACCACATTGATGGGAGTATGTTCAGCATGACCACTCGCTGGAGTCACTGTTTTAGTTTGTCACAAAAATGGAGAGCTAATAAAGCCTGGTCTTTATGTGATAATATTTTCATGATAAAACTTTCTCTGTCAAAAGTCACTATTCCGGGTAGATGTGCAAAAGTCACTTCCTCCATGGGTTGCGTAGCGTTGTCAGTTATGACCACTGATGATTCCAGTTTAAATGTCCAAACGTTTTCCTGTGGTCGGGGAGAAACTAAAACAATGGACATAAAGTTTGTTTCCTTTAAAAAGCGCCTATTACACCGAACACACAAATATAACAGTGTATTTACTTGTATTTACTATGTTTGGTGATACTGCATGTTAGGGTACTCTTTTCAAGACTAAAAGTGTATTTTACAATATGAGTTAAATACTAACGGATATAAATTCAGATGTTGCTCTCCTGCGGAGTATTGTTAACACCCTGCTGAGTTATTCCATCAAATAATATGAATGAAATTTCAAAACCTAAGCGATATTTCACCAAATGTCACTGATTCTATTAATAACGTTCTTGGGTAGAATCCCTCACAATGACCAGATAATGCGGTATCAGTTCTTGCTCAAGGCGTACGGGACCGTCCTGCGCCACCAGACCAAAGCTGCTCATCTTCCCATTGGTCAGTGAGGTAATAATTATTTGTCCCGGAATCAGTGACGATACTGCCCTACTCTTTGAGACCAGGGAACGACGTTCCGGTTATTGTTCATATCGACGAACATCTCCTCCTCATCACTGGATGGCGGGATCAGGCCAGCTTCATCAGACGAATGTTGCCCATCCCCCTCACTGGTCAGGGAGCTGCTTTCACTGCTGTGGTCACTTGATAACTGCCCTGCCTTCTCTGACCAACAGTTTAAAAGATGCCGATCATTCCTGGCGCCGATCCTAGTCGGGTCATCAGTGGAGCCCTGTCCCAGTCTGTCCGACCAACGGACGAAATGGTGTCGGTTAGCCAAGTGACTCGCCTCTCTTTCGGCCCTACCTTGGGCTTTGTCTATTTCATCAGACCATTTCTTCATGCCTGTGCACCTCTTGAAATGTCCCAGTTCTTTAGAATGACAAACGAGGAGATTATCCATGTTGCAAGAGGCGTCAATTCTGTGGAGTCCAGCAGGTGCGATTGGTGCAAAGTTTGCACAGGAGGCTAAATTGCTTGAACTTTGATTCAGTATTGGTGAAAATGCAGGGTTAATCTCACAACACTGTCCTCATCTACGACAGGTCCTGACCCTGGCAACGTTAGTCTAGCTAGATCTGTTTAATGGAACAAGGGAGGAAAATGACACAAAAATTGAATCCTTACATCGGAACGAAATTATAATTATTTTGTTTAATTAGAATATGGGTTGTCCGTATCGAAACAGAAAACAAGTAAAAACAACAGTTTGCATTAACAAAAAATAGCTTTGCTATCAAACTTCTATCTCGCTTATTGTGTTAATAGGTTGTAGCACTTCGTATGCCTAATCACATTTTTAACTATAATAATAACTATTATAGTTAAAAATGTGATTAGGCATACGAAACGCTGAATAAGTGTTACTGTACAAGTTCACCTCTTCTATGCCAGAATGATATGGCACACGGCTTATTCAGCGTTTAAAAAAACACATGACCGTGTTTCTTTTTTGGTGTTCATGAAACATTTATCATAATTATGATAAATGTTTCATGAACACCAAAAAAGAAACACGATCATGTGTTTTTTAAACGCTGAATAAGCCGTGTGCCATATCATTCTGGCATAGAAGAGGTGAACTTGTACAGTTCTTCCACAGTAGGAAAGCGAATAGACTGTGACATAAATACAAATCCTTTTTTTTAAATCAAAGCGAGTCTTCGGTAGAGATTTGTTATAAAAGGCATAACTCAGACAGTATAACTACATTATTGTGGGGCATGCCGTTATTTCCATGCTATTCAAATAGTTCAGCACAAACGTATTATATTTTTTTCGTAAAGAAATAATTAAATTGATTAATTTTAATACTGTAAACATAAAAACTGTTCCATTTTTTTGCTCTCATTTAAATCAATTGTTACGCAAGAGTTTTTTTTTTACAGAATTGTGTCGCATTAAAACTAGTTAAGTAGTACATTTCAAAAAGATATTAATTTATTACGACTGTCTTACGTTCTATACTGGTTCTAGATAATCTCAACAAATTTTGTTTTACATAACAAAACATCAACAACAATATTGTAAACTTTCTACAAAAAATGCGCATCGTGGGTACTAATACTCTAATCAAAAATGTTATCAGTTCTGGGGCTTAAAAAACACTTTTGGAAAATCAGTTAATGTACTGAGTGGCATACTAAGAGATTTTGCGAGTTATAACAGCAGAATGTTTTTTTATCTCTTTTACAAATAGTCACATACCATCTAACAATTCCTTTAAAAGAAATAGTTTGAATTTCAGACCTCATTACCCTTCCTAGTTACTCAGACTTGCGCGACATTTTTTTCTTGGTAAAAATAAATCATGGATCTAAATTTATTAACATCCGTGGGCGGAGTTTGTATAAGTCTTCCATCAAAAGGAAAAAAAAAACATTATTCGGGAATTACAGTCAGGCAAAAATAGTTTACCAGGGTTTACCAGCTCAGTCGTTAGTGCTATGATTTAACAAACCAGGAGTTCGTCGGTCAAGTGTTATCTGGTGAATTTGTCTGCCTATTCATCTGCGCATAGATTGTTTTTTTTGTTTGTTTTTTTTTTAAACTAAAATGGGGGGTAATAATGTTCGAGCGTGCATCATGCAACTACTGATAATCTCCCGAATCAGCACCCCGCTTTGATCGCCGTGGGTTATTGTTTTCTGTCCTGCAGGTTTTCAATATAGTGTCGACAACCAGGTGCTGATAATCTCCATGAGTCCCGTTGTCGTATCGGAGTTTCTTGATACCTTCAGCCAAGAGAGATATGGACAAAACGGTAGATAAAGAGAGAGAGAGAGAGAGAGAGAGAGAGAGAGAGAGAGAGAGAGAGAGAGGGAGAGATTTCTGATCAAACATCTACGGTGTTAGTGAGAAACAAAGAAAGACAATCAAAAAGTATTTAATAGAAATCGAAAAGACTTATAAGTCTCTTAATACATACAACTATCAGTAATTTTGGAGAAACGTGAAATGAAGGGAAAAAAGAAAAAGCATAATAATAATAATAATAATAATAATAATAATAATAATAATAATAGTAATGTTATTGTTATTATTATTATTATTATTATTATTATTATTATTATTATTATTATTATTATTATGACGATGAAACTTACCAGCCTTGGGTATTAAAATTATTTAAATAAAAAAAATCCACACACCGAGAAAATGCACATTTAGACAGTATATTTTGATTGTGTTCACAGTTTCTCACAAGTATTATACTTTTTTAACAGTGAACATAAAACTTCATGTAAATGTGATATAAAATTCTTTAGAGAATGAAAAGTCGGGGTATCAACATGGTTTTTCACAACGTCCCACTTTCAGTCACGGCAGGCAAGCAGCTACTGTGATTGGACGAATTTCCACCAATGAGAGGCGATGACGCCATCTTGTCACCATCTTGGCGGCAGAGTAGACCAGCTGGATTGTCCCCCTCGCCCCGCCTTTCACTAACAACCTCCTTTGTTGTGACCACCTTGGACCATTCACAAATCTGAGGCCATCTTGGATGCATTGAGCCGATACTCAATAGAATGGTGTTTTGGCTGGGTAACTAAGGGGAAATTGAGATGGGTTGTTATCGACCAACGTCAGTAGCAAGGTTAAACTGTGGGCGGGTCCAAAGAATAAAGTCTGACGATTTTGCTTGTTACTACACATAGACAGTGCGGGGATATCAGGACTTCTGCATCAGCTGGTCACAATATGTTGAGACCGAAGCAGCCTGTATGGGACGAAATCAGAGATACACTTGTTGTGATCGTGGGTTTCGAACTGGAGGCCTTAGGATTGGGATACCGACGCTCTAACACTTGCGGGCTGCCACCGACAGAGTAAAGAAATTTTAAACTGTATTAATAATGCGCGTTTGAATTTTTTATAACTTAGTAGGAGCAGGGGACTAGGTGCCTCAAGGTTAGAGTGCTGACTTTTATTCGATGGGTGAGCGGTTCCATTCCCACTCGGTCTGCTTTGTTTATTACTCTTGATAAGATGGGGTGTTGCGTTACTAATTCTGCATCACATAATATAACAATGTAAACGTTGCAGTCTCGCCTTCGATCAACAAAAGCAGCATTTTGTCTTCAGAGAGGTGGGGGCGAAGTCGCTGTTTGGGATATAACGCGTGGCAGCTAATCTGAAAGTCCAAGGACCATGTCGTTTTTCTGTCTATTGGTTGTTTCGGTTTGAGGACAGTGTGAGCTACTGAAACAATCACCGTTTGTTTATCTCGTTTTATCTTAACAATGGACAAGAAAACCCAGTAGTTTTTTGAAAGGTTTCTAAAAAGTTATCTAGACTTTGTGCAGCATGGTTACATTAACTTTAATGGCATACATTTTACATAATCATAACAAAGAGAAACACAAGGGAGTTGAAATCTTAGACCTGAAAATGGGAAGCTTTCTCCTGTTCAGCAATACCTCACTCAATAGACAACTATTGCTCAGGTGGTATTTAAACCCAGTCCTTGGGTAAAACCGCGATACTTTGACAGTTACCAAGTAGTAGGAAAACGTATTGCACCAACTGAGCATACGCAGAAATATCAGTCTCATGGAATACAAAACGACAGAAGAGAATGTCTTAACAGAAGCAGGCATCGAATTCAACCTCATAATTAAGTATTAGCAGAACACAAGTAACGATTGTTTACCATGTGAAGTGCAGACATAAATACTAACACACTATCACAACTGGAAAAATGAACAGAAAAGAGCAAGAGAAAGAGAGAAAATATTTGGAGCGGGCTCGAAGATTGATTGGATTGAGCTAAGGGATCGGCCTGTTTGTGAAATGTGAGGCCATAGTGATAGTATGGAGGAAAATGGTCTCAATCGGTACGGCACCCCATGATAATAATGATATTTTACTAAAATTGAACTGAACATAACTTATAAGTTGAAAAAGAAAAGAAATGTATACAATAATATGTAAAGTCCAAAATATATAAGCGCCTGTGAACCAAACCTGGAATCAATGAAACCTGCTAAAAATATTGGATAATGGTGAATTCGAGTTGAAATACCGGAGAATGAATACCCGAGACTTGGCCGACCACACAAGGTTACAAAAGAACATGGTGATCGGAGCCACGTCCCTCTAAAAAGCCATGCCAGAGCGGGGCTCGAACTGCTAACTATCAAATTTGAAGCCACGCGCCCTATCCTTTGAACGGCAACCCCCTCCAAACACACACACACACACGCACAAATACAAACGGAAAAAAAACCATCATAGGGGCGTAATTCTAGAACTTTATTATCCAATAACTACCCGAGTAAGCCGTCGGTATCCCACTGCGTAGGTTGGTACCCCCAGAGTCAAATGTGAAGTGAAAGTCTTTGGTCATCTCGCCATCGTTTGATTTCTCTGCACTCACGTAGACCTGGACCTCAGAGCCGCTGGTGTGTACGATCTGAGCGGAAGAAAACATTGCATTTATAGGTACCAAAGATTAAATATCTATTTTTATCTCTCTCTCCTCTCTCTCTCTCTCTCTCTCTCTCTCTCTCTCTCTCTCTCTCTCTTTCTCTCTATCTCCCCCCTTTCTCTCGCTCTCGCTGTCTATATCTCACTGTCTCTGTCTGCCTGTCTCTCTCTTTCTCTCGCTCTCGCTGTCTATATCTCACTGTCTCTGTCTGCCTGTCTCTCTCTTTCTCTTTCTATCTCTCTCTTTCTGCCT
Organism: Elysia chlorotica; assembly: GCA_003991915.1. Taxonomy (NCBI): domain Eukaryota; kingdom Metazoa; phylum Mollusca; class Gastropoda; family Plakobranchidae; genus Elysia; species Elysia chlorotica. The sequence goes on along the minus strand of RQTK01000016.1, from coordinate 211,127 downwards.
CTCCCTGAACCATCAACACTCACTCTCTCTCTTCGACGTTGACTCTTCCGCTCCTTAGTGGTGTCATATACGGTGACTGGACCCTGCCGCTTGTCTTGCCTACCTCAGGGTAACAGGTGATGACAAACCGTAGTGCCGTGTCTTTCATCCACACACAGTGCCCAGGGAGATGGCTTCTCTTGGCGGACAACGCCCTGAAAACATGCACACTAATGGTAAGTGGTATCTACACAAAAATATATTTATATTAAATTCCTATATTAAAAAACAACAACACCATAACGCGGTATTGTATGCTCTATACACTGTGTATAACATAAAAATCTTTTTTTTTTTTTTTGTTATCTAAAAATTGCTATAAAAAAGGGATAGTCTACTCTGCCAGTTCAGATAGGATGGCGTGGCTGGGGCCACATTGGAGATGGTAGCAAAGTCTTTACCACCCTGATCGGGAACTACGCCCACGATTGAACAAACTTTGTTTGTCTGATTTTGCCTTTTGTGATTGGGCCGGTGACAGAATAATGATTCACAGTATTTCAGCACCATTTGGAAACTCACGTGAATTTCTTGGTGTGGAGGAACATGTCGTGCAGGTGCTCCTTCTCCTCCTGAGTGGGCGGTGTCTTCAGGAGGGACCTCTTCTCCTGCCCCTGTCTCCTGAATCTGTTGTCTGGGATAGGGGTGTGGGGTAACAGGAGAAGTTAGTGGGGTAGGAAGAGAGAGAGAGAGAGAGAGAGAGAGAGAGAGAGAGAGAGGGAGACAGAGAGAGACAGACAGACAGACAGACAGAGGAGAGAAGAGGAAAGGGAGAGGGGAGAGAGAGAGGAAACTGAATGCTTTTTAAATGTATGTTAAGATATATGTGAATAACTATACCATTAGAACAAACTACTTTTATGATGATGATGATAATGATGATAATGATTATTGTTATTATTATTATTATTATTATTATTATTATTATTATTATTATTATTATTATTATTATTATTATTATTATTATTATTATTATCTTTTAGAACATTTCTAACTTGAAAGCTTCTTTTTCGTTAGGTTATTTGAAATTTTCAGATGCATGGTGAGCTCTAAACCCATAGTGTGTGTATTTATAGTTCTTTATGACCAGTGTGTATTATTAAATATTTAATTGTTATACAAATATTTATCTAAACTTCTTATTATGCACACTTATATAAACTATCACTCGGTTGCAACATTTTCTTTCAGTTGCCCCAGCCTGGATTAAAACAAGTCAGACTTAAATTCTGGCTGAAATCGACGCGATATTTAAACCTGGCAGAGGGGTTATGTTTAACGTCGGTCTTACTCTCAAACCGGCTCTTTTTCTCGCTATAACGGTACAGTGTGTAGATTACAGAATAGAAAATGGGCGCTTATTTGACGAAAATTGCCAACGAACAAATGATGCAAGAAAATGGAACAAATGGATTTACAACGGTGACGATTAAGGGATAGAACAAACCCTTATACACAATTCAGGGATACTGACTTTCGGATGCGATATCGTTTCAGATACTTGATCCAGTGATTTGGTCGCTTGTCCACAACTAGTTTTAAACATCTATTGCGTGATCCACTATTTCCTACTTTTTGTTGATGATTAAGTTCGTTACTTTTGTCCTCGAAAATAAGATAAAAAAATTTTTCAATTAGAGGAGAAATTCTTACATAGCTTTTTATCATCTTCCATGGACGAGGATTCTATTTCAGACGTTTCAAAACTTGCACCCAACATGGTAAAAAAAAAATGCAAATACGTCAAGTAGCCATGTCAAAATTATCTAGAAAAGATTTGAATAAACGGCAATGACTGCTTTGCATAGGCTACTTATTATCACTAAGGCTACTAAATCCTAGCACACAATTGCGGGAAACTTCGGGCGCATTAATTTTTAGCTATGTCTGATTTTGGCCAAATCTAAATTAAACCACTTTGGTGCAACTCAGTATGAATGTGTTAATGTCATGTAGGGGGGAGGGCGAGGCTGGTTGGCACCAGGGGCTGGTTGGCACACTCCTGATTCGAAAGGGATATAACTGCTCCTTGATCGCTAATCTAATTTTGTTATGTGAGTTATCGGTAATGGTGCACCACTCCGGGTGTAAACTTTTGGTGTGGAAAAAAATCTTCCTGTTTCTCGCAACAAAGGTTAATTTGGTTTCTTAGACGAGTTTTGTGATTCAATGAAGAAATTAACGATATCCAGGACCTTTTATCTTTAGAAAGGTAGGAAATTCTCTTCATTTGTTAAGTGCCATTGTTTTATTTGTTTATGAATCATAACTTCCTGGACTAGATGGGGACAGGTAGGCATTATGTACCAACATGCCCCACCCTACTACTACTACTATCACTGTTGTTGTAACTGCTGCTGCTGCTGCTACTTCATCAATACCGCTTCTACTTCCATCACCATGATATAAACTGACATCTATCTAATAAAGAGAAGGTATAAGTAAAAGTATACTGAGGAATGAAAAAATGCGCACTTGAAATTACGATTTTAATGCTCTTTATTTAGGTATGTTAATAAATTGACTTTGCTATGATTCTTCACTATTATGAAACGTAAAGCCATTCCTTTCGGAACATCTATCACTTATTGGTCAGTTTAGTTTTAATGATATTTAACTGGATGTTTAAACGAACAAAGAATGAAACTGTATCACAGCGTTATTTTTACTTTTGAAGAGTTTTTAACTCAATCCTATTAGGGTTTGATTGTAATACACAATTAAATTACTTGCACCTATCACTGGTTTTATAGCGGTCCAATTGTAGCGTTGAGCTTCTTGAACTAGCGGATTAGATTCAAATCACACCACTACTCTACTGTAGTAAAGGTAGGGGGTGGGAGGGGCGCAAGAGGTAGCTTTAATCGATTGAGCGTTTTAATCATACGGTTCCAGGTTCGACTTCCAATCAAGTTCACTTAGTTTCTTACCGGTTATCATCATGAAGTTGACGACTGAGATAAAAGTCCATGCGCCTCCGATGTGTCCATGTGCGGCAGCCTGTAAAGTATTACATGTTAGTCCTTAGACCCGGTACTGTATATTATCCTAGAAACTTTAAAAAAAGGAAGAAGCTTTCTCTGTGACCACAGAGGGTGTCTGGTTTTTGACATTTATAAAAATTAGTTGTATTTATTAGTAACCTACTTTTCTACGTTATTCTATAGTTTACAATTTTATGTTGAAATCATAACGATTATTAACGTTGATTTACAAAAAAATAAACTGCTTTGTTATGTGACTTTCTGATGAGCATAAAAATAGAGGAAAAATCTTTTTACAGTTTTGTCTATTTGTTGTGTTGTTTTTTTCAATTGGGGGATCGTTCACATTCTGTTTAAGATCGGGCGTGGGTGTCTTACAAAACAACCAAAGAAATGGCTAATGTATTACGTCTCATACATTAAAAATAAATGACTGAACTTTTTTAATGTAATTAAGAAATACTTTTTGGTAATCATTTCAATAAACAACCCTCACAGATTGTAGGGTAATTATTGAAAAGATAAAAAATATATTAGGGTATTTATCGAAAAAGATTAGAAACACTTTTTGTCGAAAACAAACTCCTTATAACCTCAAGAGAGTAAAAAGAAAATGATACAAAAAAACAACAACAAACAAACAAAACATTTTCAAGGTGTTGCTCTATATAAAATGTATACATGATAATTATGAAAGTATTGTGTGTGTTCTCCCTAATGAATATATTTATTGCTTTCTTATTTTGTGGGTGTTCATTTCACGTCTATGTTTTTATTAGATGGGATCTTGTTTTTCATCATTCGTCTCACAAATGAATAAAAAGCTAGAGCTTTTCAGTGGTTACTCTTTTGTGTATCTTTTTTTTAATTGGACACTTTCCCTGTATTTTGCAAGTGTGACATTTCAAATGACAAAGATGATTGTCTCAAACAAGGAATCGTGTAATTGTTTTTTACTAGGCCTAGACATTGGCCAATCTTCAAACAATTTTTGTTCATGTCGCTGTGGATGGACGCAGACAACCAATAAACACTACAGCAATCGCTTAAAATTATAATTAGGGCAAGGCGGTGCGATAGCGCTGGGATTACAGTATCGGTTTCCGACACACAAGATCCGTGGTTCGAGCCCCGCTAAAGCAGCCGCGTTTCTTATGTCGATGTCAGTACAAAGTCATTGACCAAGTCCTAGTTTTTTTTTAACCGAATAATTGAGTCGATCACAAAGTGACTTAGCAAGTCTTAATTCCCTGCTTTTTTATCCCGTCGCCGTATACTAATTGTCTTGAAATCTAGGACAGAGCTGAAGGAATATTTTTTTTTTACTTTTCCTTGAGCTAATAGCAACCCTGAATCTATCTCAGCCAACTTGAAAAATATTTCAAAGCTTTAACGATTTTTAGACATGAGAAGCAGATCAGGTTCCACAGAGATGGCAATTTGCAGGTAGGACAATCTATGCGACATACCTGACATGACGAGTCACTGCGTGGAAGGAGAGAGTGTTGTCTTTACCTGGGGTATGGTCTGACTCACCTGGGCTCAGTCCTTAAGCCCGACAGAGGGGGGGGGGGTTCAGTGGGGAAACGGAGGTGAGAGAGTGAATGCTTGTGTGAGTGTGTGAGTGTGTGAGTGCTTGTGTGAGTGTGTGAGTGAGTGGCCTGAAGACCCAGATCGATTGGGCGAGTGAGTAAGTGTGGAGGTATGACACATTGCACAGGTTGGAATGAACAGGCAAATCGGCCTGATAGCAATAATGAGGATATTTTCTTCCAGCCAATAACCTGTACTCACGCAGAGGTTGTGCTGCAGAATACATGACTCACACTGTCAGATCATACGCGGAGTAGTGGAATTAAACTCCCGATGCGATTTCTCATCCCTACAAGGTTGGCGAGAAATTAAGCCTAGGCTGGCTCTGTTGGTCGAGGTGTGAAACCCCTGAACCACCACAGAGCAAGTCGATAGACGGATGAATCATTGCCCAAGACTGATCGTGATAGAGATATACTGTATGTATTCCGATAACCAGTCTAATTATAAATGGTGGTCAAAGAACAACGCGCACACCTTCAAGTCCATACACATCTCCGTGAGTTCGATCAAAACTGTATATTCTCAAATAGTACCTTGTTTACGCAGAAATTATCTGGCGGGTGCATTTTGTGAGGTTAAAAACTAATTGATACTTTCTTTATACACAAAATATTCGTTGAGAACCATAGAGCCAGGTGGCAGGTGCCAGGTTACTGATCCTCTGGTTCTCCGGTTATTTTTTTTTATCTCTGTGCTCTGTAACCGACCTGCTAGACTTTCTATCAAAGAAGTGACGCTTCCTAAAGTAGAATCATAGTAGTCACATTCAAAATTTAATTTTTTGAAAGACTGTTTTTCCCTCGGTGCATTATTGAAACACACTAAAGGGGTCGTTCATCGGTTAAAACGTCCATGTGTTTATTAATAGTTCATAGTACTGGTCTATTTATTTATTTTGCTTTATTTGTCTATCTTAATTCTCCCTATACGTTAACAGCTTTTAACTTTTAGACTCTTGTTATATCAATGTTTATTTTCTTACGTGAATATCAATGTTGTAGTCATTAAAAAGATTAAATTATATGTTACAAGAAACATAGTTTAAACTCAATATACCTTGTTTACATGTGATAGCTCTCTGTAAAACCATAACAACGGTCCATGATTGTTTGTACCGACGTTGTTGAAAGCTTTTATCGGATCTTCTTTCTCGAATCGGATCGAAGAAATCAACGTGTGCTGTAAGGAAGGCAGGAGGAAAACTTGAACCAAACAAGCGCAAACTTCACCGGAGATCTGACCAATAGTCTCTCAGCACGCGGTCAACCAATCTTAGCTTACACATTAACATTATGGACACGGCATTGGTTTAAAGTGTCCCGGTGAAGGAATGAGGATACCGCACTCACAACAGATCTTCATGTTTTGAAAAAACTTTCAAAGATTTGGCTCAAGTTATTGTCCTTTTTTTTTTAAAGTTCCCAGTGAAGGAATGAGGATACCGCACTAACAACGATTTGGCCTAGGTTATTGTCCTTTTTTTTTAAATAAATATTGATCGTTACTATTTTAAATTTTAAACAGGATAAAATAACTGAAAAAAAAGAGATTCCTTCATAACGAACCAAATAATAAATGTGCTTGTAAAAATGAAAAGAAGTTATGGTATGTTGTGTAAACCAGTGTAAATGATTAAGCGACACACGCGTTAATTTAGGAAACGCTGTAGCGCACGGGGGGGGGGGGCACCGTGTCACCGTGTAGGACTTTCTTCATACTAGCACACGTTAAACCAGGAGAGAGATTCTCTTCTCACAAGTCTCCTCACCAAACCATATGTGTTATCCAAAAGTAAAAAAATGAAACGCAATCTCATATTGGTCTAATGTTATGTACGTTACTCCATGCATAAGGTCTTACTGCTAAAACACAATGAAGTAGATGATGCGCCTTTTTGGTTTGTTGAGGCTGTAGCTGCTTTTGTTGTTATGTAATGTATACAGGCTGAGAAGGAAAAAAAGTGGCGAGCTGCCCTTTTCCTGGTATCTTTTGGGAAGGAATCTGAATTGGTCTCATGATCGGGCAAATCTGCTACCAGTTGGGTCTATGCTAGTACCGTGTGAGCTGCTGGAAAGTCCGGTTTCCCCGCTATGTACAAGTGTAAAGCATATACAGTTTTCAGGCTTTATTAGTTATGGAACCCATCGCCGTATGGAAATCCCCTTTGGAACCTGTGACCTTTGAACCAGACGAGAGATTTCCTTTCTCCAAGAAAAGAAAGCAAAGTTAACTGTAGTTATAATTGTGAGAAGCATTGTGCCTTTCCTATTTTAATTTTTTTTTTTTTACTGTACTTCCAGCAGTCCTAGCACACGATCTATAATTTACTATTTGAATAATAAGAGCCAAATATTTACCCAGACCCATTTTGTTAGTGCTGTATGACAGTCATATCGAAACAAGTAAAACAGAACACTCTGAAATTGTGAATGAAAATGTGTGGTTACACTGTATAATGATATGTACAGTGTAAACGCACTTACTCCTAATTCCTCTAGACCTCTACCAGCGCCATTAGATAGAGCTTTGGTTGGCCACGCAGTAATATCGACAGCTCAAAACCATACACGGTTTCTATATTCAATGGATAATCAATTATGACGCAAAGTTCAGCTTTCCTTAACAAATAAAGCACGTATAAAAAAGAACGTGTCACTAAAAGGCGCGCTCTTTGGTGCGTCCTGACTATTTGTTATTGTTTTGCATTAATACGTTAATGCGTTATTTCTCTTTCACTTCTCTCTCTCTCTCTTTCTCTCTCTCTCCCCCTCTCTCTCTGTCTGTCTGTCTCTGTCTGTCTCTCTCTCTCTCTCTCTCTCTCTCTCTCTCTCTCTCTCTCTCTCTCTCTCTCTCTCTCTCTCCCTTTCTCTCTATATATAATTATATATACTTTTCTCTCTATTTTCTCTTCAGTCCTTTCTTTTTTTCCCTATTGGTCTGTCTGTTTATAGGATGCCTCTGTATCTCTTCCCTATCTCTCCATCTTAACTCCTTCTTTATCTATCTATCTACATTTCTATTTATATATGTTTCTATCTATCTTCTATCTGTGTAAAAAAAATTGTTAAATGAAATTGATTCTTTTCACAATAATCGAAAATCCACATACTACTATCGTATGTTGTACAGTGCATAGGAACAAAGACACAAAAAAACATAAACTGGATTTACAAATGAGAACAACAACAACACCGAACAACAGTAGATAAGATTAGTGAAGGAAAATTCACATAACCAGAGAGTGGAGAAAGTGGAGTGAGCTAAACGCAAGTATTGAATGGAGAGAGAAAGTGGAGTGAGCTAAACGCAAGTATTGAATGTTGTAAGGGTTAAGGTTTTGTGGGCGCCCAGCGCAGGTAAACAAGCTAGAAAGGAAATGCTCTACCCGAGCCGCAACAAAAGCATTCGAGTGGGGGCTTTCTCTCCATGATATAGCCAATCAAATCTGCTACGTGCCCGTTCTAGAGCCAATCAGCTGGCTGGATGCTCAGCCGATCTCACTGAGGACGAGTCTGGCCCAGAGGTTTCCAGCAACCTGCATCTGAAGGATGGCTTTTGACATCCAGATAATTACTTCTTGTTTGTGAGGCTTTTTTAGAAATATATTTCTTGTTATAATCATAGCATCAACGCACACGCTCTCTCACTTTCATTATTTCTTCCTCCCTGCAGACTCTTCCCCCCTCCACCCCTTTCTATCTCTCTCTGTCTTCCTCTTTCTCTATCTTAATTATTCTCTCTCTTTCTTTCTTTCTTTCTTTCTTCTATCTATCTATCTATCTATCTATTTATCTATCTATCTATCTATCTATCTATCTATCTATCTATCTATCTATCTATCTATCTATCTATCTATCTATCTATCTATCTATTTATCTATCTAATTTTCTCTAACCATCTATCTCTCATTCTTCATCTTTTCCAGGTTAAGAATCAATTTCGACATTAAGATAATTAGTTTGCTGGATTTTTTTTCTGTGCCATTTTTACAGTAAGCGCTTTACGTTATATTTTAACAACTATCCTCTCTTTTTATCATCTATCTCTTGCGTTTTTCTCTCTCTCACTTTTGCAGACATTCTTTATTTATCTGAATGTTTTTTTTTATCATTCAATTGTTAGAGTCTGACTGATTCACATCTGATTCTGCCTATTTTCCTAGCAACTTCTTAAGATCCGAAGTTTACCCCGTTTTTTTTTTTTTACCGTATATATGCATTGCTGGGTATCACAACAGTCATTTATAATACGCCAGTTGTTCCTCATGTTCTTCCCTTTCTGTTTATATTACTCTGGTTGTGCATCTTCTTGGAATATGTCTTTTTGTGTCAGTTTGGTAATAAACCTCTCCATCCATATATCTGCTTGCATCGCGATATGTCCAGATAATTTTTATTGGGAATAACGACCTAGGCAAGATTTTTTCCTGAGATTGAAGCTAATCTGTATTTATAAAACTTACTGAGCAAGACTCGATGTAAGTTAATCATAAGCTGAGATACATTATTAATGCAGGAAAAGAAAAACAGTAACACAGTAATAAACAAGCAAAACAAAAAGAATGACCTCCACTTTCTCTTTTATAGGCACATTTTAAAAATAAACTGTTTAAAAGTGAAAAATTACAAAAACCAGTGTATAAGCTATTTAAATTAAAAAAAGGATGGATTCTTGCTTAAAACAAGCATAATGGATGGAAACAACATTTTTTATGATTAGCGGTAGAGAATTAAATAATAAACTTTTGTTGGCAAATTATTGCTTTTGTATTAACGCATCACCTTTTAATTTTTTACATAATACAGTTAATGCCGATTATAGAAAAATTGTTAAGACTGCTTTGCCTCTATGACTGTCTGTTTGTCTGTCTGCCTGTCTATGTGTGTCTGTCTGTCTCTCTCTTTGCCTGTCTGTCTCTCTGTCTGTCTGTCTGTCTGTCTGCCTGTCTGTCTGCCTGTCTATGTGTGTCTGTCTGTCTCTCTCTTTGCCTGTCTGTCTCTCTGTCTGTCTGTCTGTCTGTCTACCTGTCTGTATGTATGTATGTCCCTGTCTGTCTGTCTCTGTCTCTCGTTGTTCTTTCTCAGTCTAAAAATGTATAATACTCATTGACTCGCTCTCTACTTTGCCCCCTCATTCTTTCACTCTCCTTTCTATGATCCTTGAATGATCTTGTTAAGATACTGATCTATTAAAAGTTTACGCCATCGTATAAAAACTGTTAAATCTAAGATCTAAGATGTACAACTATTTAATGAACACTGATTCCTAAGAGTCCTATCCAAAGTCGGAGACAAACAAATGAAATTCTTCAGATAGTCAGGTACCGACAAAACCTAATAGCTACCTGGCTGCTTGCTTGAAACTGTGTTATAAAATGTTTCTCTGACTTTCTCGTTATACTCCTCTTTCATACACTCTATCTCATGACTGTCTGGTCGGGTTTTCCAAGGCCTAACGAAAATTAAAATCGCAGACCTATGAAAAATACTTAACCATTCAGTACGAAATAGTGACAGCAGTGGATTGAAGAGAGGCATTAATTTTAAAGTCCGTACCTTTCTTTTTGCGACTTTCAGAATTCTATATGCCTGTTTATGCTCGAGTCACAAAAATAACCCTCACTATAAAGAAGTTGTTAAGAGCTGTTATGTAGGAGCAGTGACTTAATGTTTTATGATGACACGCTTAGGCGATATAATGTCTATAATTTAGGTAAAACCATTTTCTTTAATTGTCTCATAGATACAAAGTTGACGAATTTTCCAGTGTTAACTTCTTTATCCCTGTAAATATTTTTATTACCACCACGCTTCATTAAAATCCACCACGCTTCATTACAATCAAGTCGTCTAGTAAATTTGTGCTTTTATTGTTCTTTTATGCTTATTCCAAGGTCAGACCCAGACCATTGGCCATGGCCATAAACATCACCAAGACATTAAAGTAAACCTTGACTCTCGTAACATCTTTCACAGGCACCATATTTACGATGTCAAGTTAAAGAGCGTTTGTCTTGTCCTAATTCTACGCATGCAGCCCAGAGCCTACACCTAAACTAGTGTTACAATCTTATAGACGATAGGACTTGGCGGAGTTAAGAAACAAAACAACTGTTAATATGCCTTTGTTTCGACTAAAAATAAATTTTATCCTAGTAGTTACATTTTTTTTCTTTTTTTTTCCATCTCATGAAATACGAAGAAATAACCATCATAATTATACCACCAGTTAAATGGAGAATTGACTATGCTGGGCCGACGTCACAACGCGCTCTAAGTCACTGCAAACCATCTCGCCCAAAGCGTGCGCTATCGACCCGTAGCTTAACCAATCATTCCGATTGCATGTTCCCAGGGTAAGGGTATCCCGATAGGTAACTCTAATGAAACCAGAATTAGAACTTAACTCGATTCTTAAAAAAATGCATCTTCTAAGTTAAAAGCTGACAAAGCTTGACCATGGACGTTTTTACCAGTATTTGATTTAGAAACACATCCTTTGTTGCAATCAAATAGAAAGTTTCGGATCTACATAGAGACTTTAATAACCCACAACAGCGTTCTGTGATTAAAAAAAATCCTAATACAGAGACAGACTTCCATGTTGTGCTCGGAATGACGTAAATACTAGAAGAAGAATATTATTAATATAGAAAAAAGCAATGAAAATGTAGATAAAGACACCAATAAGAGGACACCCTGAAAGACTAAAATACGAAATGCCGCAAACGGGTTTCAGCACGCTGAATGCGGCATTCTATGAGCTCTCTGACACCAGAGGACAGACTAGGCAGTAGTAGATGTGACTTTTGTAAAAGTGACGGAGATGTCTGACGCGATGAAATGATAGGTTTGTACCGAGACATCGCCTCCCAGCGCTCAACAAGTACAAAGTGCTCGATGACTTGTATGATCCCAACAATACTTTGTTAGCATTGGGTGGATACGAGCATTTTTAACTGCTTACTTTTTACATCTACTGTGCTGACATTTACAACTGAAAAGAACTGCTCTCTTCAACACTCTTGTATTTTTTTGTACATTATATTTTATAAAAATTAGAAATGAAGAAAACTCTCTCTTCAACACTCTTTTATTTTTTTGGTGATTATTTTTTATAAAAATTAAAAGTAAAGAAAACTGCGAGTTCACACCCACAAGACATGCAAATAGCTATACAAATGTAGCTAAGCTGTAAAACTATTTAATAACCTAAACAAAAAATAATAAAAAGAAAAAAGGAGTGCACATTTAAATGTATAAATTTGCTTTTTTTAAAGCAGTTGAAATTTTCTTTTATCGAATTTTAATCTCGGTATCCAAAAGCTCTCCGACTTCGGTGGCTTTAAAGGAGAAAAATGTAATAAAAACTAAAGGAGATGTTGAGTGAGGAAGATTGAGGAAGAGACTGACGAGAGACAAAGCCAGAGCAGACAGAGGCAGTGATACATGTATATAGACAGCAAGAGCGAGAAAAAGAAAGGGATAGAGAGAAAGAGAGAGAGGGAGAGAGAGAGAGAGAGAGAGAGAGAGAGAGAGAGAGAGA
>RQTK01000016.1:195717-197045 GCA_003991915.1 Elysia chlorotica | reverse complement strand
TATTATTATTATTATTATTATTTGTTATTATTATTTTTTTAATAGTTTTAAAAAGAGTCACGTAACATTGCCCTTTCATTGACATCTTCCCAACGTCATAATCTTTTCAATCAGTAAAGTCAAAATAACAGATTTTAAACTTCAGTTTTTTAACCTTTCAACGAACATTTTTGTTTTACTGCTTACTGTTACATGCACGCAATGCGACTCCTATCAACTTGAAAATTACGTCTTTTCATTTCCATTATAATCTAGATCTAGATCCTCTATCTGTAGTAGACTGGAAATAAAATTAACCTCACTTCCGCCTGAATATTATGTAGCTGCCCGAGTAGTCACGGTATTTTCCGGGAACTCAATGTACAATTTTGGGCTATTGCGCCGGTTTTGCATAGGGGAATCTCTTTAGCTGTTCCTTATTACTGTGTTCCCCACGGAGTATAACGAACCATTTAAGGATTACTGTCTAGACACATAGGTGTATCATATTCCAACAGACTTAATGCCTGGAACATCGTTTTGGTTCAACCTTTTTCAGCTTTTCTCTGGCAGAGACCTACGGTTGTGCAATGTCTTGAGCTTCATGAATAATCCACCAAAAACAGCGAGTGATACATGTGATTCAGACAGACATGTGATACAATGCTGCAGACAATGCTGTTATAAACAGCCCCTGGATGGGACATTGTTGCATGATTGTTGATTACTGAAAATATCTGTAGTTGAGGCTAGTTATCCTGTGGTCTTGGCAATCAGGGAAACTGGGGATTGACTTTGGTAGGGCGGCCTAAGTGTTGTCTAGCGGATGGAGGAAAATCTCTGTCTCTCTCTCTCTTTCTCTCTCTTTGTCTTTCTCTCTCTCTTTCTGTCTCTCTCTGTCTCTCTCTCTCTCTCTCTCTCTCTCTCTCTCTCTCTTTCTCTCTCTCTCGCTATCTCTTTCCTTTTCTCTCTTTCTGTTTGTGTAGCTGCTGCCGCGGGTGAACCAACTGTTGCTTTCAAGGTTTTTTCTTGTTTTTTTTTCCCTTATAGTGGAGAGGTGGAATTAGCTACAAGAAAAAAAAAAAAAAAACAAGAGAGCGAGTGTGCAGTGTCAAACTCCAGGTTCTAACATTGATTGGGGTATTTTGAGGCTAGTTCAGGTGCACCAAAGGCTAGTTAAGTGCTATCACATACTTCATGATTCTAAACAGTGTTTTCGTATTGAGCAATCAAAGATCTTTTTTTTAAAGACAGAGTTGCATGAATTAGAACAAATGGCATTCGTTTCTTTCTCCGTATTTGCAGTGTTTCACATTGCTCTATATTCAAAGGAAACTATGATCGTTACA
>RQTK01000016.1:163217-190717 GCA_003991915.1 Elysia chlorotica | reverse complement strand
TGAAAAGCAGTGTGTCAAAGCTTCTGACACTAACGAGACAAAGAGATTCACCGTTTCTAGATCAGTAAATAAATTTTGTTATAAACTGATATACTGGTAATACTTTACAAAATATTTAAACTTACATTTTGTAACATAACAAAAAAAATAGATAAATATTACACTCTTGACTTACCTTTTGGTAGGTGTGTGTAAGGAGGGTAGTCCTCACTTTAACTTCTGTGTGTAGTTTAGAGGCTTCGTGCTAGCTGCTGTTCGCAGAACAAAATTAATAGCAATGGCAATTTGATAGAGATAGACAGAGGGTCAGAGAGACAGAGAAAAAAAGAGAAAGATTGAGTGAGACAGACATATAATTATTACCAGACAGACAGAGACAGTGAAGCAGAGAAACAGAGGGACAGAAAAGAAACTGAAGAAAAATTAGAAAGACTGAAGGCTGACAGATAAACAGAGGCCTAGTATGCCACAGATAAGTGTAGGGACAAAGAGAGCAAGAGATAAAGATAGAGAGAGATAAAGAGAGAGAGAGAGAGAGAGAGAGAGAGAGAGAGAGAGAGAGAGAGAGAAATAGAATAGAAAGCCATGGAGGAGATAAAGAGAAATAGAGATAATGATGAAAACGGATTGCAGAACGTAGTAAAAATATACTGTAGAGAGCACTAGGTAATTCAAAAAAAAATATCTTTTCTCAAAACGTATGGCTGCAGATGAAATTGAGCTTGCCATTGCCATGATAAAAAAAAAGCCCAACAACAAACGATACAAAAACAACGAATATTTCTGCGTATGAGCGTTTGAACAGCCTCTAATGAGTGCATTGATTTGTACACCAGCACGAATCCTGGTGGCCATAGGGTGGAGTGCACGCTTCAACTCAAACAATTTCTCTAGGGAACTCGAGCATTTTAGTACAACAAAGTAGTCAGAGAGAAGAGAAGCCGTGCAAATACTGCAGGTGTCTTACAGTCTAGACTTCAATGCCGCCCTCGGTGGTCTATCCTGACTCGGAAATTTGGAGAGAGAGAGAGAGAGAGAGAGAGAGAGAGAGAGAGAGAGAGAGAGAGAGAGAGAGAGAGAGAGACAGACAGACATCCCTCGGTAGTCTATCCTGACTCGGAAATTAGGTAACAGGCAGACAGGCAGACATACGGACAGACAGACAGACAGACAGACAGACAGAAAGCGGCAGAGAGAGACTGAGACAGATAGACGGGTGACAGAGGCAGAGAGACATACGGAGAGACAGTGACAGATAGAGACAAAGAGAGAAAGAGACGGAATGGCATAGAGACATACAGACAAGCACAAACATAGACAGAGAGAGAAAAAGAGAAGGGCATAGTAACAGAGGCAAAGGCAGTGTGAGAGAGAGAGGGGGGAGGAAGAGAAATACATGCTTTTCTTATGTTGCGAAGAAAAAAAGAACGTTGAGCGCTAGTTAGCGATTTTTAAACAACATGATCGCAGGTTAACTTGATCTAGGAGAAAACTATTACATTATTTAAACTAGGCCCTAGTTAAGAACCCACGAATATTTTGTGGGCATTGTGGGATGGGCAAAGCTGAAGAATTACAGACTGAATCTGATTATGAACGTAGATCTAGAGCTAGGGTCCAAATTTTAACGTTGATTCAGTTTTGTAACGTTTATTACGCTGTTGATGCCATAATAATTATTTTCTTGTTAGAAACACCAAACTTAAACTGGTTCTCAATATTATAGATCTAGGGTCCAGATTTTAACGTTGATTCAATTTTGTAACGTTTATTACGATGTTGAGATGCCATGATAATTATGTTCTTGTGAGAAACACCAAACTTAAACTGATTCTCAATTTAGATTCTAAACTTAGTTCAACATGTAGGCCTGTTTTTAGCAGCCAACTTTAGATTTGTTTGTTGTTGAAGGAAGGGTAGGAAGCAGTTGTACATGTTCGTATTTTTTAATTACATTTTTTGTTTTATTAATTTGTTGGTTTTGTGCGAATAGTAGTGAAATAAAAAGTGTTCGTCAAAATGAATGTGCCAATGCGCATCTACAGTCAAAATATCATCTGCCTGCGTGACTTCGTAGCTTTATCTTGTGCGGTTTTAGACATTTTGGAATTCAATTATTTTGGTCCTATGTCCATTAAAATAAGATGTTGCGTTTTCCGGTTAACTAATTCCAAAAGTGCAGAGAAGATGAATAGAATGACATGAAGCGAGTGATATTTGTTTTTGAATTTTACATAAATTGTTTAATTCTTATAAATGAGAACAATACGATACCTACATATTCTAGCCGTCTGCAGCTGAGACGTACCACCAGGCACAGTTAACACTGTCGATATGACTGAAGCAGTAACGGCTATTTGGTCAGGTTTTGATTACTACCAAAATACCTCTAATTCCGATACAAGTGCATCTTAAACGGTACTCATCGGTTATGATATTGAGCTCTTTGATCACTTTTACTATTTTGTAAAATATTACTGCTAAGTGCTATCGAGCAGAATAATTTTCAACGGTCGTTCATATCAATATCCTTGTAAGCGACCAAACTATTAGCACTATTGATATCCGTATAATTATTATCTGACCAAGTCCTCCTTACTATCGATATCTATTTATATGACTGGTCTTTGATGTCGACCGTATCCGATCGTTCTTGAATCTCAGTACTATCGATATTCGTGTGTTTGCTAAGTGTATGAGGTCAGCCACGATCTCCCACAGATCGCTGTTAAGATGGCACGAGCAATAAACAGACTCGGCCAATATCGCACCAAGATGTCTCCCTCCCCCTCTTTCGCTCTCTTTCTTTCTATCTCTCTTTTTATGTCTCTCTTTCTCTCTCTTTATGTCTCTTTTTCTCTCTCATTCTGTCTCACACTCCCTCTCATTCTGTCTCTACCTCCCTGTCTTTCTATCTGCCTCTCACAAACACAACAGGTGACCGCTCAACACTTCCATGAAAGAGTCCATAGGCTTCGTTTTTGTTTGTTTTATTTGTTCTTTATTTACTCTTGTTTCGGTACCTTTATGCTGGTTTGAATTCCATTCCAAATCGCTTTGAAGAAAGCAAGTAAAGAGAAAAATAAAAGAAATGCGTGCTTTTTATTTCTTTAAAGAAATCCTTGGAAATAAAATGGAAGCAAAAGGGAATCAATAAAAGTTTCCTGTTCTTATTTTATTTCTTCAAAGACTCACAGTAAATCCATAATAGTGTCGTCGCTTTCTCCTCATTACATCTCTTAAAGATTGTCAATGACTATTTTAAAACATCTGTTAAATCTTAGTAACAGATTGGGTTGTAAATTTAACAAGCTAGATAAGGTTTATGTAATCTTCAGAAAGGGAAACTATTTGATTTGATGAGAAGCAGTCGTTTTGATTATTTAAAAAACCCACAAGACTGGCATTTCAAAAGAGCTGCGGCCATTCCCCTGCAGTTTACACGATGGATCAGCTGTTTTTGGCGAGCTCTGAAATGCAACCAGACACATTTCGATTAAAGCCATGACTCATCTTTTTATATAGACCACCTGAATTCCACAGAGTACTAATCTAAACAAAACAAAACTCCTAAACGTAAGACCACATCATTCTCCGCCCAGTTTTAACACTCTATAGCAAATCTTTAAAGTATGTCTTGAGCTTAACTCAAACAGTTAGGTGTCTCAGAAGACATTTTTTCAAGTTGATAAAATCTATAAATTCTTGGTATGTATGTAAGCATAGTGAGTGAGGATGTGCGATGATTGTAAGTCTCAGTTCATTTAGTGTCATGTTTTGAATAACTTTTAAGTATTACAGGTAAGTGTTAAGCGATTGAAAAAAAAATCTACTTAATTTTTCTCACACTGTGGTGAAGAGTTCAGAAGCACCTTTTTTCAGTTTCTTCCTCGAGAATTTATAAATTTGAATGAAAACAATTTTGGGTAAACTGCCATACACATTTTTTTTAAAGGAAGATATTGTAACCTCCTTTTATCCTGCAGATTCTGTTACATGTATTCTGAGATGTATGTCTCCTAGGCTGATCATATTCGGCGACTTGTAAAGCGTGCTTATCGGTCGGTTGGTTTAAATAGATGCAGCGCAGAAGTTTTTAAAACTGAAATTTACAAGATAACATAAACAATAGTGTTTGTACTGGCTAAAGAGGGGGATTTACAGCTGGAGGGAGAGAGAAGGAGAGAGAGAGAGAGAGGGAGAGAGAAAGAGAGAGGGGAAGAGAGAGGGTGAGAGAGAGGGGGATGAGAGAGACAGGGAGAGAGAAGTAAGGAGAGAAGGAGGGGATAGAGAGGGAAGGAGAGGGGAGATAATGTGTTTCAAGGTTGAAATTTTAGGAAAGTTAAAAAAAAAAGAGACAGATTCGGAAAATGAAGAACAAACAGAAAAATGAGCAGAGACGAAAGACGTATTAACCCAAAAAAAAAAAAAAATACACGTATACTCTTTTCTTGACTGTCTTTCTATCTGGCTATGACTGTATGTATGTGTGACTGTCTATATCTCTGTCTATATCTCTCTTTCTCTTTGTGTGTGTGTGTTCCTCTGTCTCTCCCTCTGTCCCTACTTCTATCTCTCTTAACAATTTATATCCATACCTTATCTAATTATGATCTTGGCAAAGGATGGTATGGAATTATGATAATAAGTATCCTCTTTCCTCTAACCAATTTCCAAACAAAAGGAACATAAATGCTCAACAATGTAGTTTTTGCGGCCCTGGAGAGATGGTGTGATCAATAAAGGGAACAAAAGTCAGTGTACGAGTGTTTTGCTCTGTGGAGAATTCTACTGCAGTTGACGTCGCCCAGAGAACTCTCATTAGATAATATTATAACAGAGTCGATACGATGAGCATAGGTCCTAGTTAGCGGCAAAAAATCTCTCTTCGCGATGGTCTATCCTTTATCATGTTCATGGTGTCTTAAGGAACGCAGGTAGCTCAGTCAATTAGATCTCTGGACAAACGAACATACGGCATGAGGATCGAACCCCCACTGCTGCTCCGCATTCGTCAGATGTAACACGTTCGATAAAGTCGACATGGGCTGTAGTTAGCAGTGGTCTATCATTTTTTTGTTGCCACAGAAGCGTTTGGGAATGCCGGTAGCCCAGTCGATAAGAACTCTAGATAGACGGCGAGGTTCAAATTTGTAAGTGCGCTTAAACTCATCAGGTATAGCACAGTCGTTTAGAGGCCCTAGTTAGCGATAGTTTTATCGTTATCAGGAGTGTTGAACACTTTGCGAATTCGGTAGCTGATTTCATTTTAAATATGAAGACTGACCGATTTGTAAAGTCAAACCTCTACTGGTTCTCAAACTCATCAGATTTAACACAGTCGGTGAGACTGACCAATTTGTAAAGTGAAACCTCTACTGGTTCTCAAACTCATCATAATTAACACAGTCGGTGAAATGAACATTGACCCTAGTTAACAGTAGTCCGTTAATTTCATGTCCATGGAGTCTTCGGGAGTGCCAGTAGTCAAGTCAGTTTGAGTTATATAAATATATTTTTTTTTAAAATAGAGATACAGATATAGAGATAGAGAGAGAGAGAGAGAGAGAGAGAGAGAGAGAGAGAAGGAAAGATAAAACTCATCATCATCACCATGTTGGCTTGCCGGTTAGTGTCTGACGTAGCCTGCCGTACAATCTGACTTGAGCGATCCTACCTGCCTCTTTGCAGCCAATCACCATAGAATTTCACTACCAGTCGCCACCGTCATCCATCCACCTTCGTGTAGGTCTGCCCTGACTTCGCTTTGTCCCTAGCCTTGCTTCTAGGATTTGTCTTTCCAAGCTGATGTGTCTTTTAAGGTGCCCGAAGTATTTCAGTTTTCTTTCTTTGATGATATTCAAAAGCCAATTTTTGTTTGATTTTATGTTCTTTTAGTATCACAGCATGTTAATTCAGAAGAAACCAGTTTCTTTTCACCATTCACATCTATATATGATGCAATTAGGAATATAAGAAATCTTACGATTTTCAGTTTTGTATCTTTGTTTTTTCCATTCCAGCGTTTCTCACGTCTTTTCATTTGTTCCAGGGCTGTTGATATTCTTTTATTTATTTCCGCTGACCATTTGCCGTCTCTATCAATCCTAGAACCTAGGTTTTCAAAGTAGTCTACATGCTCCAGCTTTTCTTCGTTTACTCTTACATCTGGAACAGAGCTTCACCTGTCGATGTTAACATATTTAGTTTTCCTGAACATCAACGGCAGAGGAAGGCCGAGATAAACACAGAGAGGTAAAGTGACAGAGAGGAAGAGAGATAACCATTACGCACTGTGAGAGATTAGGGACGAGACCCTGGGGAATTATACCCATAATTATACTAAAGATATAGGAGACATTAGTATATTACAGACACAACTGGTGTGTGTCCAAAGGAAAATAGCTTTGGGAAAGGACATTCTATCGCTTCTTAAAGAAGTCTTTATTTGATCTATTTTACAATGGAGAGCTACTCTAAATTCATTATAAAATATAGAATCAGTAGGTTCGCATCGTGCCCTCGTCATGGAGGATCCTTCTTCCTATCCCAGGCTAGGAGGAAAGTAGGAACGAGGATCTCTACTAATATAGAGACCTGCATGGGCCAAGCATTCAGCTGATATGAGCACCCTACTTGACCGGTAGGTGAATTAATCAACGAGTTTACCATGTCTTCAACAATGATTATGATGAAAACCGTATTAACTACCATTCTATCAATCTATCTATCTATCTATCTATCTATCTATCTATCTATCTATCTATCTATCTATCTATCTATCTATCTATCTATCTATTTATCAATTTATCTATCCATTTATCTATCTATCTATCTATCTATCTATCTATCAATCTATCTATCTATCTATCTATCTACCTATCTACCTATCTATCTATCTATCTATCTATCTATCTATCTATCTATCTATCTATCCATCTATCTATTTGAATTATGTATTTAACCTTGTATATTATCATCAAAGCATTGTCATTGCCATCCCTACCCCACCCCACCCTTTCCACCATAAATAATCGATTGGGCGTTTCATTCATTCGATGCCCTTCCCCAGCGCAGGTTCGATGAACTCTGAGCCTGATTCTCTGTGAGCAATTACTGCAGAGAAACAAAAACTACAACGGAAGAGTGAGCAATATTCTTGTCTATGCTGAACTTGGCCTTCTGGGATAGGACTGCCACCTATTTGTATATAGACATAGTGCTATTGCTGCGGAATAAAACGCATCTTTTCATAACATAGATTTGTAGCGGCAAATTAATTAATACAATTTTTACACACTGATGTATTTAAATTTCTAGCCTTAAGACTAGGATAAGTCAGCTTTAGATTTAAATAAATATGATTTATATCTTTTGACTCTAATTTCTTTGTTGTATTTTTTTAAGCGCAACGTCAGCTACTTAAGTACATGTACACGTGGATGGATCACGAGACTAAAATCTCATACATTTACGCGACGTCTCACAGCGTCAGTGCGAGGATTTCAGGATCTCTGCCTCAGTGTGTGGCATTTGACCATGTCCAGATTATCAATTAAGTCTCCTGGACCATTCTTACAGCCAATTTTTCTCCCCGTCACTATACAAATAACAGCAGGTGACGATGTATTCCACTAATAATACGTCGAATCCAGATATAAGACAAATCCAGACATAAGACAAATCCAGACATAAGATGAATCCAGACATAAGACAAATCCAGACATAAGTCGAATCCAAATATAAGACTAATCCAGACATGAGACAAATCCAGACATAAGATGGATCCAGACATGAGACAAATCCAGACATAAGACGAATCCAGACATAAGACGAATCCAGACATAAGACGAATCCAGACATAAGACGAATGCAGACAAGTGCTACAATAACAAAGTGTTTTAGATAACAACAAAAAAACAGTTTAAAACATTTTTAAACAAGAACGAACATACCAAAACTACCAACCATGTAGTGGTGGATTAGACCACGGAAATTGAGCAGTGCTTAGTAGCCAATCGTGTGTCTAATTTGCGATCAGGCTATCTTTAAGCTTTACCCAGTTTTTGTCGGTTCAATGTCTATAATCTCACGAGCTTAGACATAACTCTTGGTATCCACGCTCTACGCGGTACCATATACAATTTTCGGATGTTAGTCTTGGGACCCATCCAAGATAAGCTCTAGATGCTGATGTTCGACGTTAAGAGACCAATCAACAAACAAACTGAACAGTATACCGCAGGTCCATACAATTATGGACAATGTAAAAACAAAAAGAATACTTAGCAACAGGCGACCAATATATTGCTTAATAAATGGAGGTGAATGACACCAAAAGCAGAAATATAATGACAATTTAATATTATAATTATATAGATGCGAAGCGAGTTCAAAGCTTAATGCCCCAGAAGAAATCGATTATCAATATTGTAACACACAATAAAGGTTAATAAACTATAAGGATCTATAAATAGTGAAACTAAAAAACAACTCTAGACAAAACTATAAAGTATGCTATAGTTTTAATTTCTGTAGTACTTTTGAATTCCTGTATTGATGCGTTTCATCATGTTTTCTTTCACGTTTTCCCATTTTACATTTTTATTGTTATGCTATACACAGTTTCTTATCACTATTGAATGATCTTCAGGGATCACACCCACCGTTCACACTGTCAAATGAACCGTGGAACCATAATTTATGGATGAGCTGTGGATGATAATTTATTAGTGGTTTTAAGAAATTTGTGATGACATGATTCATCATACAACTAACGCGAGTTTAAAGCACGGGGAATATATGAAAAAAAATTGTTAGATGGGTTACGTAAAAATGACAAAACTATAAAATTGGTAAAATTAGTTTTGTTCTTCTGCCACTTTTATTCGTTTCATTTTTTTTCTATTTTGTTCGTTTGAACCTTTCAAATCAATTACTATGATTTTTGTTTTCTCAGTTTATTTTATAATTGACCTGCCATATAAAGTGTTTCTATTAATTTTCAATTATCTTCAGAAATGATACCAACACATTGAGATTGTCAAATCAACCATCAAATGAAAGGGATAGAAGCACCAGATGAGAATGTAATAATGGGTTCAATGACATTGGAAAGGGAAAAGTTTGGTGTCACATTCCATCAATAATTCCACAGAGTGAAATGATCCAAAGACCGAAGCTCCGCTATGTTTCAATAGAAAGGTGTGTGGCTATATGATAGATATAATACGAGTTATTTTTCTTATTTTATTTGACTTTAGTGACGTTTTATCATTTATAATTTTCTATAGCAATAATTTAGTCTTTTAATTGATGTTACTAATTATGCTATATGCTATGCAATTTAACAATAGCACAGTTGAATTGTCTTTATGTTTGGCTAGTGGATATCTATACAGTTTAGTTTCCTGTTTATTGTGTGTTATTAAAGCATAAAAACAAAATTACTCGTTTTGTCTGGAATCCTTTTGTACTGCTAGGACTGGACTCTATGGCGTTTTATTTGTTATTGCCGTAGCTGATCCTTTCTCCAATGAAGAAGAGCGCCCAGTCTAAACGTCTTTTCTTCCTTGCCAGGAGTGTAAAGTTGTTGATTGAAGCAAGCGAGAGCTCATTCTGTCACGTGAATTTCTTTATTCCTAGCCTAAGAAGATTTTCGTTGAATACACATTATACCTCCAATGAAACATAAACGGAAAATTTTTTGAAGCACACAAAAAACAATAACCAATTATGATTATCAAGGTCGACTGCGCGGTTTTATTTATGACTATAACACTCTCTGTTCTCCTCAATGGATTTCCCAGCGGTGTAGATCAGAACTTCAATAGTCATGTAAAAATGTGTATTTGGAATGGACTAGATGTACCTGTACATAATGTGGTAGAAGAAACGCAATGTTTAGTTCTGGTACAACCATTTTGGAAATGTATCCAGTCGAGCCGATAATTTCAAAACATTCATACAAATTTGCTCATGTATTGAACTGTTTCTCACGGAAGAACGGGCAGTATCTACTTAAAATACTATATAATCGATGAACCTTATGGTTGTACTTTAACTGGTAGAGCTGATGGATTAAGCAGCCCATTCGATTAAGAGTTTCTTTCACCAAGGAATCTGAAGACTGTTAGTAAGCATTTCAGCTCATTACAGCTAGGTAACGTTAATCAAGATCTCTCACTCACTCACTCTCTCTCTCTATCTCCCCCCTTCACCACTACCCCTCTCTCTCTCTCTCTCTCTCTCTCTCTCTCTCTCTCTCTCTCCCCCCTCTCTCTCTCTCTCTCTCTCTCTCTCTCTCTCTCTCTCTCTCTCTCTCTCTTTCTCTCTCTCTCTCTTCTCTCTCTCTCTCTCTCTCTCTCTCTCTCTCTCTCTCTCTCTCTCTCTCTCTCTATCTATCTATCTAAAGAAAAGATAAATCCATCGTACTTCCTTCCCAAACTTAAACCATTGAGAGCAGAACGGCCATACCTCGCAGCCAGGCTGTATCTGATCTGTGACCTGCCTGGTGTAGCCATCAGCTCGCCTGTACCTGGGTACCTGCTGCGACCACTTACCGGGCGAACATTCAGGTGATCCGTACTTCGTTAAGAGAGTGAGGCTCAATATTGTTTTAAGCATTTTCGAATCCATAAGGCATTCTTTGACTGAGACGAGTTCCGCGACTTAAATCTGAAATAATACGCGCATACCAGGACTACTAGCTCCACCAGTTACATAATATTGACACCAACCAAACCTGTAGGAATATAAGCGGCGTGATTGAAGGTCGAACCCGATGTCTAGTAAAAAAAAAGCCGCGCTCTACTGATGACCCATCTCGTCATCCACCCCAGATCTGGGCTGAACTAAAGAGGTTATTGACCTGGGCTCACGCTGCGCACTACACCCAACGTCCTTTCTCCAGCCTTGATAGGGTTAACATGTGCATCGCTAATGTCCGGTAGCCACTGGCACAACTTTCGCTCGCATGGCTTGGAAACCTGAAACCTAGCAAAACCTGTGTAAGGAACGAGCCTGAAGAAGAGATCAAGACCCATAATATGTTTACCAGCACTCGGGGGGTTAAATGACTAAGATTTAACTAGCACATGGTGGTAATGGCTAGCTATTCTCTTCTGACATTCGGTAAAGTCAGGTACATGACATAAGAAACATGCACGGGGATGGCCTCAAAAACAAACTCTTGGACATGAGAAAAGTAGTGCTAGTAACATGAGCAAATTGTCGGAATTGTTCTTAGCGTTGTCGGCTTTGGGATATCCCAACATGATATCCTCTCTAGGGCAGGATGTGATACCAGGGTCGCGCCACATTTGGTGTCGGCATTCAAACCGCGATTCCTATGTGAGCATGGTGAGAAAACCATGTGTCGGTAAGAAATCTGGGGGATCTATCCAGCAATTCTCTATGTTAAGCAGCGTTGGCAAAATGTGAAATGTCTATTATAGATGAAATCAGCGCAAGCGGAAACTGTATGAATCATGATATCCTCTGGGGTAATTATTATTTTAAGCGATTCTTGAACAAATAAACCGAATATTTACTTTATACTAGAGTTATTCCCCCATTCCCATATGGTGTTGCATATCTGAGATCTCAAGCTACAAATCTTAATATGAAAATAGCTCAGACAACATGCATTATATTATATATCAGGGGTGCGATGGTCGAGAGGTAGAACATTCGCTTACCTGGCACAAGGTCAATGTTCGATCACCTACCTGGCCGTCGCGTTTTCCCTGTCGGTGTCAGTATGACTGACTTGGCTGTACGTGACTGGCTTGTCTCTGTGGAGTCCCCTGACTATGCAGACGTTAGAACCAGGAGAGGGCTACGATTTCTCCGACTAAAGACTAATTCACATATGCATAAAGAAACTAAACACTCAGATTAATGCAAAACACACATGTTTGTAAACCTCCCTTGTCAAAGTAGACTGTGTCATACAAACTGTTGGCAAAAGCCGCTTCTGTCGGCTTATAAAATACTTGTAATAACAAATCACTAAACCACTACATACCATACATCATAGAAGGAGATATACAAGGGAGAGACTGGCTTTCACTGAGAAACCTACCCATGACGAATACAAAGGTGAAAGCTTGAAGGTAAACGTTTTGAGGAAATAAAATAAAATGATATAAAACTTCACTAGCACCCGCCACGCACAGGGAGGTTGTGTTTAGTTGAGTTTAGTTGGTTTAATGTCTAATGTGAGCACTATATAGGCTATATTGTGGAAGGACCCCAAGACTGACGTCTGACAATTTTATGCTTCTACACACGAGACAGGGCGGAGTTGCCATGACTATTGTCTCAGCCCGTCACATTATACTGACACCGACCTAACCAGTTACAGGGATCGGAAATCGGACAAATAGATTTGTCGACAGTGGGATTCGAACCGCGGACCTCCCGATCTGGATATCAAAGTTCTACCACTTGAGTCATAGACACACAGGGAGGTAGCTCAGTGAAGATTAGTCAAAAAATGTACATATTTTTTTTATTTTTGAATTTTTATAAATTTCAACAATAATAGTTATATTGTTAACACTGTTCAATTGAGGTAATTTATTTAAATAAAATTGTTATAAGAGGTTTTTTTAAAGATACAAACTATTTTTAAACAATACAAAATAGTAGCCGTTGGTATAGGAATGATAATTTACTTGATTGATTTTGAATTTGTTTGTATGTGTTTAGTTTAGACTAGACATATACTTATTAATATAACTGTAGGATGAAAATAGCCGGAGGGAACAGTATCCGTTTCTAACATTGAGTAATCAGTCTCAACATAATTTTATTACCATAGAGGAACTTTTTGATCAACTTATCCATTAAGCAAACAAAAAACAAACAAAAAACTTAATCTAATCTGTTACTTGCACAGAATCCAAACGTAACCTACAGTAATGGGTGGTGTTGACGTTATAAATCAAAGGAGATTAAGACAACCGATTAAAATAGATTCTCATATTCAACATTTTGTCAGCGTAGCGCTGAAACGGATTAGTTTTAGATACAGCCAGTCTCTGTGTAGATGAAAAAGATTCATGGTAGATTTTCTATGAGGGTGTCTGAAGATAACACAAAAATCTTTGCTTTTCCCATCTGGAATGCAAATATTTTTCTACCATGACACTTGTTGTAGAAAACGTTCTTGAATTTTTTAAATTCAAACTGAAAGGAAAGTCCAAGCCAATATTTTATTTTATTATAAGATAATTCACATATTAATAAAACTTCAAGTAAAGAAAAAAGTTGTTTTAATAATGCGTTGGGAAACTTACAGGCTTTTCTTTAATAAGCCTCTATTTGTCGTCAGAGAAATGTTTTCAAAATGGAACTTGGATATTTAATGTTGTATTTAACTGCAAAGGAAGAGTAAAAATTAAATGACTTGCTGCAGTGCTAAAATGCTTGTTCCAATCGGAAAAGAAAATTATTTAGTATTTAGGATTTGCTCACTATTTAAGGTAAGTAGCGCACTGTGTTTGGATAAGGCAAGCTTTGAAGATGTTTATATTCTCTTACACTGTGGTTACTGAGAGTGTTATAGTTATTGACTTGTCATCAGTCACCACCTCAAGCACCACAGAGCCCTGGGGTTAGATTTCCGCAACGCTCAATTGGGAGAACTCACCAAGAAAAAAGTTTGCGAATGGTTTGCTTGTCAATTCCGATAACTAGACTTAACAGCGAACACAAAAGGGTCAAACAACTGAAATAAAAAGTAAGAATAATACTTTGACACAGCTACTTGACGCAGTAAATGAAAGTTGAATAAAACAGGCAATCAAAAATACCTCTCACACCAGCTGAGAGCCAAAGTGGCAATTTTAGGGTTGTAAGTACAAATAAGAAGGAAATTTAGACGCCCAACTTACATTGTAAAATCAGATGCCATTGTCGGAGGTCTAAATCTCCTCCCTTGTTGTTCATACTAGCCCAAGTCTATGAATCTGTCTCGGAGAGATGGGGAGATGGAGAGACGAGATAGCCCTGGCTGCTGCAGTCTAGCTCGGCCAAGCGGGGATTCCCTATCAGTGTTACGCACTGCTGTCAACTGAGCATGATTTATGGGTTTTCCCTGAACTCGGAGACGCGCAACAAATTCGTTGGCGCTGATCAGACTTTAACATCACCTATTTTAAACAGTCTATTGATTCCTTATTTTTCAGGAACACTTTTGGAGGCTGATTATTCTTAGTGAATTTCTCTGTTCAGAATTTAGGTTGGAGTACTTTTTTTTATTTAAAATTGAGTTTTTGCTCTGGTTTATTTGCGATCGGTATAGCTGTTTTGGGTTTATTTGTTGTATTTTAATTTCGTTACATTTTTAAATCTGAATTGAAAAGTGCATCCTTTTCTTTCTATCTCGTTCGTTCCTTTTCCGTTTTTTTCTCTCCTTCTTCCTCTATTTTACTCAGGCCGATCAATTTCTTTTTTTTTCTTTCTTCTCTTTCACGTATTTTACTTTTTTTTATATTAATAAACCATTTATTCAGAAGATACTATTGCGGAAGCAATGCTCTCGTTTATACAAGAGAAGAC
The DNA here is from genome assembly GCA_003991915.1 of Elysia chlorotica. Lineage (NCBI taxonomy): Eukaryota > Metazoa > Mollusca > Gastropoda > Plakobranchidae > Elysia > Elysia chlorotica. The sequence continues at coordinate 176,149 of RQTK01000016.1, read as the reverse complement.
AATTTGTTCAGAATCTTTCTTAAAAAGTGACGGTTCGGTTATCTATTTCATCATAAAGGAATACGTATAAAACACCATAAATCTCATAACGATCGTTACTCCCAAATCATTAAGCACAGTAATGTGTCTAGCAGAAAGCTATCCATCGGAAACAGATCAAATTGTGCCTTTTCTCATATCCTTCAAAGACGGCACACCTTGCTAGGTAAATTTCGAATTTCCGAAATATTTGCCAGATTACTATCCTGAGAGGTGCTCTACCATCTTTCGCAACTTTACATTGTTAAAGCCAAGAAGAAAACTGACCCAGTTCCACAGTTTCATTTGTGGAAGTTTTTCTTAGAGAAAGCAATATTTATCTCCTAATTTTAACTTCTTCTTTGTCTCCAAAAAGATCCGACAGAGCGACCGGAACCAAGTCGGGATACCCGGAACTACATCAGTCTAATTGTGCAGGCACATACTCAACCTGTAGGTAAACACGCAACGGCCAGATGTGGGCTCAAACTGCCATTCATATGTGCAGAACGCAGACACTCTACCCTTGATCTACACCTCACACACATTGCATCCCGTTGTGATTGTAATAATATCAGCTACGTCATACAGAACCAAGAGAGAAGTGTTGGAAGATAACAGCAATGGTCTACATGTGAACACATCCTCTATAAAGGCAAATACATTTTATGACTCTTAGATAAGATAATTTCTTCTCGACGACGTTGCTTTTGTCTTTGATTTGGTAATGTTTTTGGGGTTGCTGTTGGGGTTGCTGTTTGGCCTCCTGATCACTGGGGAGCGACATTTTTGTTTGTTTTGTTTTTTTTTTTGTTTTTTTTTGTAAACTTGTTCATATCGTTGATGTCCTGGGCCTAACCACCTGACATCCTGTGGAAATATCTCATCCAGAACACACGGAGGAAAAAGAACTCCTTAAAGGATCCTACTTGGAAACTTAAAGTAAAGGGAGCTTCGCTGTCTTTGAAGGATATGAGAAAAGGCACAATTTGATCTGTTTCCGATGGATAGCTTTCTGCTAGACACATTACTGTGCTTAATGATTTGGGAGTAACGATCGTTATGAGATTTATGGTGTTTTATACGTACTCCTTTATGATGAAATAGATAACCGAACCGTCGCTTTTTAAGAAAGATTTTGAACAAATTGTCTTCTCTTGTATGAAGGAGAGCATTGCTTCCGCAAACGTTGTTTTGTAAAGAATTACGGTTCGTGCCTCTTCCCGAGATCCTGTCTCATTAATGTCTTCTGTCATAATAAAGTATTAGAAAATAACTGTTTTGTTCAGGGACGTGTGCACATTATAACGGGTACGACAACACGGGTTAAAATAGTATAAAGCCACAAAGTATTTAAGCTATTTCCTTAAGGATATTTTTTTGTTTCTATAGTGATTGATTTTTAGTGTTGCTTCATTTTCCGAATGAGTTACAAAGTTTACTACATAGAAACAAACAAAACAAACTGTAACAATCTTCATGTAGGATTGAGTGGTGCAATTTAAAGTATTAAAAATTTTCAATTGTTTATCTTTTATTCGTCAGTAAGAAAAAAAAATTTGGATATCAATTATTTTTTAGAAGCTTGATTTCAATATGATAATCAAAAAACGGAAATACAATGGGTTCAGTTTGAGCCAGAACAGTTGGACGCTTCTTATGACAAACGAATCATGTACATGTAGTTAAATAATCTTTAAAAAGGTTGTCATGGTTATCATTGCAAACAGAAAAAGAGAAAGAAAGATTCAGAGGGGAGGGAGACTCTCTCTCTCTCTCTCTCTCTCTCTCTCTCTCTCTCTCTCTCTCTCTCTCTCTTTCTGTGCACAAATATTTCTCCTTAGAAAATTCAGAGGTTGTGTGCGTTTTATGGTGCTTAAGAGATTACTATTGTTTTAATTCTGTCCCATTGTAAGACATTCAGACTTCGAATTCATAGAAAAAGGTTTTTTGTTTTGTCTTGATCAGATGCAATAATGTATCTTTATATGATTACATGATTGTAGAAATGACAGCGTTTATAGAGCGGTCTATATATACCGCCGCTAACCGACTGGCCCAGTCCTGTCAGTAGATAGGGCTATTCATCAGTCTGGACTAGCCCACTCCTGACCCCGTGTTTCTGTCACTCCGTACAGTCGTTAGTGGTGGGAGCACGCTCTAGCACGCTGTTACAAGTTTTCCTTACATGTTTTGCCAATCTACAAAATGCACTTCACTTGTTCCATCTCCATAACCATGGCGTGGAAACGTTATATTCTGAAGAAAAATATCAAGCAAACCAAAAAGCCCTTGTTGAAACCACACTTGCATTTTTGTGCATGTAAGAGACATCAAAGTAAAGCGCTGTGTTTTCAAAAGTTGGGGAAATAGCCTTCTCTCGATTGATATTGGTGCCTCCAAAGTGAGCTTTGGAACGGCGTTTCCATGTCCTTAAAACTGCACTAAAAATCAATAGTACAGTACTAGTCTCCTATGCTTTGCTCGAATAGAGCTTTCTCCAGTTCATTTTTGCCCACTAAGCTCTCTTGCAATCGTCCTCTGTCAATCATTAGGATTACGGGGGCTCATAATCAATGAATTATTGAAGAGGAGGAAACTTTAATGCAATCTATCATGTCTTAAAACGCAGTCTAAAGTTTACTAAAATCTACTAGCTCATTTAAGGGGCGCGAGATAGCCATGGGGTAGAACACCGGCTTCCGACGCAGGAGGTTCGTGGTTCGAGCCTGGCCATGTAGCCCCCTACTTTCGATATCAGTCTTATATGACAGGTCTAGACAGGATTCATGGTATCCCTCCGGTATTAATTTTGCAAACGTGATTGCTAAGGCATTGGATAAATTATAAATAAATAATACTATTTTGGACATAATATGAGAATGATCCAGGGTTTTGAAATTCACAGGATTCGTTGGTTATTGTAAGTATGTCAGTAAAGACATGGCTTTACAGATAATACGGCAGTTTTCACTCTCGGGGAAGGAAAGTTGATTAAAAACAAATACTTATATACAAGTCCTTGCTTTGATTTTGCGATGTGTTTGTACGTCAAAATAAACGTATGTTCTGTTATCTTAGAGTCTGACTTAATGGAGGGTATAGTAAATTATGACATTTCCGTTGATTTGTTGCTACTGCTATAAACATTGCAAGAGCTGATTCCCTACAATTATAACGGAAGAAAATCCATTTTTAGTCACTTCCGGTATCCCTAAAACACTTTAAAAAGACCATTTTTTTCCTTTCCATAGTTTATGTTGCTGTTGTTGTCCTTGTTGTTATTGTTGTTGTTTTTGTTGTTGCTGCTGCTGCTGTTGTTGCCCAAGAGGTCATCATCTTTTTAAAAAGTAATAATAATTATGCACAATGTAGAAAAACATACCTAGTCTATCCCTACTGTACCGCTGTCATAATGTTAATGTTGCATGTATCAGCTATATAATTTTATTTTAGTTTTTTTTTACCATTAGGCAAAAACATACGAACAATAATATCTATACCCATAAAGAGAATAGTAATGACTTGTACTAATATGAAAATAAACCATAGTATGGTTAGGGTAAGAACGCAGAATTAGAAGCGAGCCAATTCCTTATTCAATACAAGCCAATGGGTTTCAAGTAATACCGATTAAATATTGAGCTACTATAATAACCATTGGAGGTATACATGAATTTATAGATTTCCCGTACCTGCAGCGTTTTCGATTACCACACTCACACACACGCACACATACACACACACAGGTCTTTACCGTTAAAACATGGGGCTATACCTTAGAGAAGATTGCGATCTAGATCTAGAGCTCCTCGGTGTAATCCACTTCAGTTTGAGCGAATACATGTACTTTGTACTGAGAAGCGCCCCATATATGTGTGACAAGCGATGCAGAATAATTGCAAGGAGTTAAGACTTGAGTCGGCTCACGCAATAATACACCAGCGTGGGGAGCTGTCGGGAGGCACGGAGGTGGGCGGGGAACAAACAGGAGAAGAGCTTTCTGGTCCGCTGAGTTTATAGAAAACAGTTGAAGCTTTGATCGATCTGTTGATGCAAACCCGCTCCTCAATCCACGATTAGCGCTGCAAAACTGATAAAATCAGCTGCTCGTCAGATTAGAGAGGCTGTTGACAGACTTATAAAAATGATACGCCTGGCCGACTGCGTCAATACGACAGGGAGTAAGGATCGCTGGCCTGTCTGTGGAAGGAAGTAAGGATCGTTGGTAGAGATAATGATCCAACATAATACAACTAACTTTTTATTGTCCTTACAGTAGGACTTTGGTCTTGCCATTTATTTTTCTCCCTCACCCTTAATTTCTCTCTTTCTCTTCACCTATCTCTGCCTCTGCCAACTCGTGTCTGTTTGTATGTCTGTCTATCTGTCTGTCTGTCTGTCTGTCTGTCTGTCTGTCTGTCTGTCTGTCTGTCTGTCTGTCTCTCTCTGTCTCTGTCTATCTATCTATCTATATATCTATCTTCTATCTATCTATCTATCTATCTATCTATCTATCTATCTATCTATCTATCTATCTATCTATCTACTTATCTATAATCTATCTATCTATCTATCTATCTATCTATCTATCTATCCATCTATCTATGTATCCACCTATGTATTTCTTTCTACCTTTTTTATTTCTACTTATCCTCGAATTCCTAGCCTATTCTTTACCTGTCATTTACCTATTTACCCCATATAAACACGTACAGTATTGTATTTTCAATTACAATTATTTATTTCACTTTCTGCACTCTCGTCCATTGAGTTTTGGCGATGACTTCTTTTTCTGGGATTTCATTCTGTTGTGTGTGAAACTTTTTCAACCTCTATTTGTACCGGTTTAAACATTTAGGTTAGCATAACGGTGCAGTAACCTATGCAGGTTGAGCAACCATACTCCTGAGATCACAATGACTATCTCGGGGAAATCAGAGAGAGGAAGATGTCTCGTCTTCCCGCAAGGTTCCTCTAAATATCTGAAACACGTGAAAGCACTTTACAAACAATGCAGTTTTTATCTAAATATGTTAGTCTTTTAAACTCCAGAACAGGTAGAAAGGTAATCTTTTCCACCTCTAGAACGTCAATCGCTACCACCAGTAAAAATTTAACCTCTAGCAATAATAGAACGTTAACCTCTTCAACAAATAGAACATTAACCTCTATTATCAACAAAATTTCAACCACTTCCACCAACAAAACGTTAACCACTACCACCAACAAAACGTTAACCACTACCACCAACAAAACGTTAACCACTACCACCAACAAAACGTTAACCACTACCACCAACAAAACGTTAACCACTACCACCAACAAAACGTTAACCACTACCACCAATAGAACGTTAAACTCTACCACCAATAAAACGTTAACCACTACCACCAATAGATCATGAACCTCTACCACCAACAAAACGTTAACCACTACCACCAACAAAACGTTAACTTCTACCACCAATAGAAAGTTAACCTTTAACACTACTAAAACGTAAATCTCTTGTACATTTTTTTTCAAAATAGGAATAAGGAGAAGAGAAAGGGGGAGGGAGATGCCTGCCGCAGCCCTTGTAAAATAATGTTTTTCTTCCTTAGAAATTTTTGCTCAATACCGATTAATATTTAAGTGCTCTTTTCCCAAATCAGTAATTATTAATGTCAAAAGAAAGAAAATGATTTTGCACTATAATAAAACTTCTCTGTAATTGGTTCGCTGGCAAACGTAGGAGGTGTACAACCAATGTGTGCCGGTTTCAAATTTTGCTTTTATTTAATCGCTTCACAGTTCTCGTTACCTAGCAACATTGTTTATTTATACTACCGTGAACACTGTGGTGAGGCAGTCAGTGATGTGTTTTTTTTCTCCTCCATCTTAGGTCTTTGGCTCACAGGTTTGCTGGTTACCTTGTAATTCTTATATCATCCAGATTGCTGCTCTGATAATAATTTTTTAGAAACTCAATTGAGGTCTCAAATTCCTCTCTCGAAATATACTTCAAAATTTAATATGTACAATAAAAATCTGTTTTATCGAGAACGCACGTCAGCTAGAGAAGTACGCACCGATTTTGTCTTTGATTTCACGATCACCGAGACATTCTTCCACAAGCGCTTGTTACCGAGGAGGTAGAAAATTGTAATTTTGTCGGTGGAGTGGTTTGGCTGGTCGCCTCTAGATTGGCCCCTGCCGCCTCGAGTGGGATCCGTGAGCGACTGGCAGTTTTAATGAAACCATCAGGATTACCTAATGGCACGTACGGGCGGAGACAACACCCTCAGGCGCCACTCCACGTCTCTCCACGTCTCTCGCGGCTTCCGTGATGCGTTTACCGTGATCACATCTACAACGTCTAGCCTGGCTGGGTGACGCTCCTGACGCTCCTGACGCTCCTGACGCCCCTGACTCTCGTGACGCCAGTCAAGCCTTCAATGGCCTCTTCATTACGGACCTCTCGGCTTCTATGCGGCGTTCCTGTGTGTTAACCTATCTGTATTAAGCGGTTCGAAGGATTTCAATGTCTTTGTGAAACTAATTTCGTACATTTTTCCTGATCATGCATCACTCAATTTCATCTTTATTATTTGCTTTTATTATTTTTTTCGTTATTTGAAATCTTATCAGAAATCTGCCGGTGAAGATGTCCTATTAAATTATTTATTTCATAAAAAATTGTCTGACTCGCCACTACGTCCGTTTTATTTTTCCTCCTTGTTAGATTCTGCAGTATGGCTTGTTTTGTTATGTTGTTACTTCTGAATTTTCTCTTTTGTCATATGTTCTATGGTTTTCATTGAGCAAAAAAGGTGCCCCTTGAGGAGAAAAAATTTATAAAATTTCCATCGCACACTGAAAGAAAAAAAGCCGATTGCCGCGTTTAATTTACGCAATCCTTACGCGAGTTGTCCAGTGCAGAGATTAAGTCCTGTCATGTTGACATCCCAGCCGAATGAGGCAGTTAACCGCGGATATGTGGTATTCGATCACTGTTTGCACCCAGCTACAATTTGCAGTAAAGAGGTAGAGTTATGTTTCCTCCGATCTTTTAAAGAGAAATAACCTTCTTAAAGAGTCCGAAGAGCTAAAGGGAAGAGGGCTTGGAGATTAAACCAGTAACATCTAAGCTTAAAAAAACGACTACTGAAATATTTAAAGAGATTGGTCCCTATGACACTAGAGAATTAAGTGTATATTATATTCCGTCACATTTCAGTGCCATATACGTTTACACCAGAGACTCTAAATGTTAGCTAATATCTGGAGGCTCTGTTTATACTCTACGAATATTCCAACTTTTTTGTTTAGTCTATAAAGAGGTTTTTAAGCAGTATAAAGATATTCTCCTTCCCTGTATACTGTTTCATGTCTTGGAGACTTTAGGATTTTACTAACGTGACTGTAGTGTATTAAACCCCGTGCAGAGAAAACTTCAAAGTTTCAACTCAGTGCATGCTCTCTAGCCAAGTCCAACAAATAGAAGGGCATTGCTGATCAGTTTTAAGCTACAGTTCTAACGGAACAAGATTTAAAAAAAAAAACTCTTATTTGACGTGTTTTATTTAAGTTCTAATCTTCTATCATCTCTAGCCCTCTAAAAAGGAATTGCGACAAACAAATATAACATGGCGCTTACCGCACGACAGTAGCCCAATAAAGATGGAAACACCATCGAGTTCTAATTCAATGATCTATTGTTTATGGAAATCAGTTCTCTTTACTCTTATGTCCATCGTGTCCTTTCATATTTTTCCCGTGACTTATCTTTATTCTTGCTTTCTTTATTTCTTATTTTCAATCAAACGATTTTTGTCCTATGTTAATTTTCATAAAATGATTTCTGGACGCAGTCATTATGTTACAGACGGAGGGGACTTCTGTTGCACGAGTGCAGGGATGAATTCTCATACTTAGGCAGGGTTGAATAAAAAGACCATTATACTTACAGCACGTGGTTTGTATAGATTATCTATTCGTTAATTAGCCTTTGCATTCATCGCAAGCTTTATAATTCCTTCTTTCTATTAGAAAAAAAAATCCAGAAAACGGAAAGGATTACCTGCGTATTTCTCTAGCGATCTCTGAGGAGACGGCCTCTGAGCGATGTTAATGCACCGACATCTCAAAACCTGCTGTCATGAAGATTATATCACCGTCACAGGATCAAATCGAGCCACAGGTAAATTGAGGGAACAGCTGCCTGGGTTGTTTTTTGTGTATGTGGGTGTGTGTTTGTGTAATTGTGTTGGAGAACATTGCGCTACCCACTGTTAAAGAAAAGCATGATGTAAACAATAGTGCTGAAGTTCGAATCTTAGGTAAGTTATCAGACGTTGTCAAACGCCATCAATGCCCAGTCGTTTAAAATCACACCAGGGACAATCTCACTTTATAGACACAGAAAAAGACCAGAGTATAGTGTTTATTGTTGCAACGTACAGAAATAGATAATAGCAGGTTTCCATATAGATAGATCAGAGTACTGTAAAATTAATTGTCAAAGTTCCAGCACTAGCGATCACAAGGAACACCTCCCGATCTGCCTGATGATACAAATAATTGCGCAGTTTTCGGGAATTGTTGAAAATATGTTTCTGCATAAATTAAAACAAAATAAAGTTAAAAAATTAGTTAACACAAGGAAAAGTAATATTTCCGATTTTCCCGCCTTCATCTCCTCAAAGATTTATAAGATGCCCTAAGACAATGAAATTTTGAAGAGAAGCTATTACTTCACTGCACCATTTAAAAATAATGTTCACATGTTTGTTGTCTTAAGTGATAACACGAGAGAACGCACGTGTCTGTACAGCTGCAGGTCACATTCAACCACCGTAAACGGTTAGAGAAAACGTTGAAATATTTGGCTTACCAGATAAACAAGCTTTTGTAGCGGCGATTAGACGATTACCTTGTGTGCTCGTCATGCGAACATCGTGATAGCTTTCTATGTCTAATAAGTCATTCAATAAAACTGAGAGGAGTGGTCTTAAGAAATTAATTGTTTGCGTAAGATCGTACTCTTACTTGGATCCTGATTTAGACACTTATCTGTTGATTGCATGATTGGTGGGTTTTTTTTTATCATGGATGCTTTTTTTTTTGCTACATCCTGTATTTGTGTGTTGTTGTTTTTGTTGTTGTTTTTCCTGTTAATGCTCCAGGTCTAACTCCACAGAGATGGCAAAAACTGAATTGATTTCTAGTTGAAAGAAAGTAATTCTAAGGATTTGCTTCTTTCATCTATCTCAATCTGATACATCAGTGTTGTAAGCTTCAGTGAAGCTAATTAGCAAATGGTGCATAAGGTAGAAACTAGTTAAGAGAGATCAAACATTGGATCCTGACAGGGACCAAGGAAGTTCAGTCAATAGAGTGTACGGTGTTTTATCAGTATGCACCAGGTTCGATCCCAGATCAGACGATTTTGTTTCCTTTGAAACCAGATGTCACTATAATCATAATGTGCGTGATAAAAGTCAATATACCATTAGCTCCGAGTGATCTCACGGAAAATTGTCAGATACCGTTGGAACTACAGGTCTTAATCATAGGATCAAACCTGGGAAATCTGAATTGGAGCTGCAGAACGAAAAAACAGCCTCCCCTTTCCGCGTTTAGGTATTACCTTTTCTCTCTAAGCAGATTCCGAACTGAAAACCATTAGCAATATAATCGCCGGGTTGACACAATTTCTAGCTTGTAGCATGCGGTCGAGAATGAAATGCTAACCATAAAAAGACCATGTCATGCAGCGATGTTTATTCATCAAAAGAACCCACATATTCTTTGCTCTATCTATTTTTCTTGAATTACTATCTTCGTTCTCAATTTCCTGAAAACAGATTATAACTAATTTGTGGAAGGTTTGTTTTTTTGTCGTTGTTTCTTTTCGGTAAAACCAGACATGTACGGGTATTCATACGCCAGTTCTAACAGGTTTTCTCCAACCAAATGCCCGCCTCCGCCATGAAGGGAGAAATTTTCCAGGAAATGTTCACCGCTCAAAGAGCCATTGCTACTTGGAGGCAAATCTCCGCATCCTAAAAAAATTAGTTAGAGTCGCCGTTCTTGTCTGTTATTGCATTACAACCCCGCGGGGCTGTGTGTTTCTCGGCTGCTCTGACCATTCAGTTGATACATGGTGCGAGATTCGCAGTGGGGGGCTTAACGGCACATGGATTAAACATAAGCAATTAAGCTATATTGCGGATGGGTTCCAAGACTAGCGTCTGAAAATGTTAAGTTTTGCCTCAAAGACAGAGCAAGTTTCCAATAGACACGGGATGAAACGGCGAACTCCAGAAGAGAAGCTCAGCGCTCTGCCACTCAAACAACCGTGTCCCCTCCACCCTCAAACGCATGGGCTCTAATTCGAAGGTTGCTGGTTCGATCCCTGATCTGGAGGCCCTGTCCGTCACTGTTTTAGTCGGTGTCAGTACACGTGAATATGTTTACTGTAACTGGTTGTGTCTAGGGCATCCAGCTGTGGAGCTCTATTTCCGTATATATAGCGAGGAGCCTGCTTGGGAACCTAAGAGAGCTGAAGCTAACAGACACCTTTGGTTTCCCCTACCAGAAATGTCAGTCCCGCAGAAAGGAAGGCTTGTGCACAGGTCCCCAGAGGCGCTGGGATAACGGCGCCCTTAGAAGAATACTAACACAATGTATTACTATAGGTAAGAGGATCTGCAATAGGCGTTCCAGCCTAACCATACTCAGCCGATGAGCGACCAGAAAGCTCCCTGCCTGATAAACTGCGTCATGCGTTACAGTGGTATGGACTGCAAAGCCTGAACTGAGTCTCGGCTGTGGAAAGTAAGGACTGGCCCGCCTCGTGTGGAGCCTGTATGTAGTATGTAGTAATCCTTTATGTCGAGTTCTGACGTTATTTAATGATCTCATATTATTGACAAGTTTGGTGAATTTAAGGCAAGTGTATTTATCAGACTTTACTGAAATTGTTGTTATTGCTGGTTGGTGAAGATAAAATAAGATACGCCCTTATAATCCCATTGGGAAATTGTCCTTGGTCGTACAATAATACATTTGGTTAGATGTTTTGTTCATTAGTTGGTTTCTTGCCGTTCTTCTTCTTAACATGAATCGTCACCAATAATATCATATCGCAGAAGGGTTCCACGGCTAACGTCTTAAAATTGTATGTGTTGCCACACAGAGACAGAGTAGGAGTATGAGGAATTATGTTCAATTTGTTTTTGTTTTTGGTTGTTTTCATTATTTTGGTTGTTGTTTGTATAGTTGCTTTTGTTGTGATTGGGGTGATCATAGAATTTATTTTGTATAGTTGCTTTTGTTGTGATTGGATGGTGATTAAAGAATTTAGGGGAAAAAACAGTAAGTTTCATTGTTGCAATTTTTTTAAGTTTCACATTTTGATATAATGTTATTAATAAAAGTGATTACATACGTTTTTGAAGCCAGAAAAAGCAGCAACAGACAAACAAAATGATAAGATTTATTTTTCCACTTGTCGCTGTGTCGTATAATTTTAATTCTTTATCAACCCGCCATATTCGGATACTTTATCAACCCGCCATATTCGGATACTTTATCAACCCGCAAATTTGGATACTTTATCAACCCGCCAAATTTGGATACTTTAGCAACCCGCCAAAATCGGATAATTTTCGTATTCTGGTAAATATATGTGTACTTAAGCATATTTAAAAAAATAATCTACTCTATAATAAAAAAAATAAAAAAATACTTCATCAACTGTCTAATAATCGTTATACTTTTTTTTACACCGAGACAACTAAGCAACTCAGCTAAAATTGAAATTATTGATTTCTTGAAATAAATGTTCTTAAATGCATTTCCCTAGGAGTGGCAGTAATGGTAGATGGTAAAATGACTGGACTGTTATTCCACTAATCTATTTTTTACTATCTTCGTGTAAATTAAATGTCATTTTATTCAGACAGCATTACGATGGTTTTTGCGACCTTGGAATGTACGACCTCTAGCATTGTGGTGATCGTTTTATATCTGTCTCTCTTTTGTCTTTATCTATCTTTCTCTCTCTCTCTTTCTCTCTCTCTCTTTCTCTCTCTCTCTCTCTTTCTCTCTCTTTCTTTCTCTCTCTCTCTCTCTCTCTCTCTCTCTCTCCCAATGTGTCTCTCTCCTCATTTTCTGGCCTTCCTCTCTATCGTTGTGTTTGTTTCTAAGCTGCAAGTGATGATCTCTTCAAGTCCATCCGGTGCCTTGTCCTTTGGTATATGCCCCACTCATTTAATAAAAAACAAAAAATACGACCCAAAAGGGTTCTTTAGTGTGGCGACAGGGTAAGAAAATCAGTGACTGTTTAGATAAAGGAACTGGTTGTAAACTAAGAGGGCGCGGGTTTAATCCAACGATGACTTGTTCTGTGATTGTGGTAGTTTCATTGGAAGAAATCAATTTGCCTCAGTGGTAAAAGGGGAGGCAATAATTATAAACCAAAATCTCAGGCCTATGCTTAATTTCACATTCTATCTATCGATCTTGTAGAATAACACACATTATTTTGGAGAGAGAAAAGTACTTAAATGATAATTAAGGTTCTTGTGTTTCATAAGTCGTTAGCATACAATCCCTATATAAGTGGGTGCAGCTGTACTTGTAGAAATGCACTTTAGAATTCTACATGGGATATTTTATATTCATTGATTATCGTGACCATCAAATGCCATTTCACTTAGCTGGAATTACGGTGTTTTTCGCCGTTGGAATGTAATGACCCTTTTTAAAGTCGCAGGCGTATTTAGGTTTTCTCGGCCTCTCCCTTTTTCTTTGTCTGTCTGCCGGCTTTTATTTCTCTCGCTCTCTTTCTTTCTCGCCCCTCTCTCTCTCTCTCTCTCTCTCTCTCTCTCTCTCTCTCTCTCTCTCTCTCTCTCTCTCTCTCTCTC
>RQTK01000016.1:113381-163206 GCA_003991915.1 Elysia chlorotica | reverse complement strand
CCTCCCCCCCCCCCTCTCTCTCTCTCTCTCTCTCTCTCTCTCTCTCTCTGTTTCTCTCTGTTTCTCTCTGTCTCTATACATGTGTATCTCTCAATCTCTTTCTCTATCTATCTATCTATCTATCTATCTATCTATCTATCTATCTATCTATCTATTTATCTATCCATCTATCTATCTATCAATCTATTTATCTATCTATCTATCTATCTATCTATCTATCTATCTATCTATCTATATACAGGGCAGATATATATATATATATATCTGCCCTGTATACCTGTCTATTTCTCTCATGAATCTATAACTCTATTTCTTGCTCTTTCTTCCCTTCTCTTTTTCTCTTCCTTTCCTTCTCCCTCTTCTTCTCTCTCTATCTCTCTAGTACTCTTTCTCTCTCTACCTATCTCTCTTTTACTATTTCTGTTTCTCCCGCTTTCTCTCTCTTTCTGCCTCCTCTCCTCCTCTATTTCCCCCTTTATCTCTGTTTTCCCTTTCTCTTTCTCGGTCTTAACCTTTAGTTATACCTCTCTATTTCTCTCATCCTATCTCTCTTCTATCTCTCCCCCCTCTCTTCCTCTACCCTCTCTTTCTTTCTATGCCCCCTCTCTTCCTCCTCTCTCTCTTCCCCCCTCTCTCCCTCCCCCCCCCCCCCTCTCCCCCCCCCCCCCTCTCTCTCTCTCTCTCTCTCTCTCTCTCTCTCTCTCTCTCTCTCTCTCTCTCTCTCTCTCTCTCTCTCTCTCTGCTCACCGAGGAGTACCCCCAACTGAGACCTGACCGCCCAGCTGGTGAAGCGATGAACACCCTGTTTTCCAGAGTAACTTCTCTCGCCCTTGATTGAAAAGAAAGCCACGATAACCCACTGGGAAGTCTACAGGAATCTTCCCACATGAAACGAGCCGTCTGGTTCAACATCATTCATTGATCCTCCGAATTACCCCCCATTGTATTGTTTGATTAATTCACTGGTTTACAGGTGTAGCGCCTTGACATAAATATTTATATAGACTATCTGCATCCAGATTTCCATCCCCCTTTTTTTTTGCTTTATCCCCTTCGTATTGTCAGGTTAATTTGATTGAATACAGTATGTCAACTTCAAGATTTTATCAAGTCTAAATGATCAGTCTAAGGAGTCTTGATCAAAGGAGGGGGAGGGGGGTGAGAGAATGGGGTGTTGGTATTTATCTCTGGAGGTAAAGGTTCGATTCCACCATCGCGCGTATTTTATTTATCGTATTTTCGTGTCGGTGTCAGTACAGTGTGATCAGCCGAGACAATTATTGTGGTATCCCCGTCTTTGTGTGGATGGCAGCATGTACAGTTGTCACACCTAGGGGTCGAAAGTACAAAGTCGCGGTAGCTTACAACTCGTCGTATCGTAAACCTTCTTGTCCGCACATCTAACGACAAGACGTACGCTTACTACAATGTTCTACTTTAGACCCCTAGTCTTGGGACCAGTTACCATATAGGATAATTGTTGAGGAACGTGTGGGGCGTTAAGCAAGGGGATAGGTGATCAAACAGTGGGGGGAGGGGCGTTAGATAGAGAACCAGCCGTTGCTTGAGTCAAATAGATTGGTAACACTTCAAGAGGGTTCGGATTCAAGCCAATGATGGTCTATTCGGTGAGTGGGGTGAATTTCACTGGGAGGAAACGTGAGAAACCATCGGTCTTTGCGAATAATTGGTTGTAGGAAGAGAGCAGGGCCTAACGCCTCAAGCCTTGTATATTGAGATGACACTATTCATCGTTTCGGAACCCCCCCCCCCCCCCACACACACACACACAAAATAAAATAAAAAAAATAAATAAATAAACTACAGTAGGAAGAGATTGGGGGAAAATAAAAAACCTACTAGGTTTGAACATCTGCGACTTCTATTATTTATCATTTACAAAGAATGCTTGGATAATTGTGTACCATTATTTCCTTACTGGATACTATAATAATATATTATCATTAACCACCCTGCCCATTGTGGAATGATATTACAGTATAAAATAGTCGACTGACCTTCCGAATAGAAACAATAGTCGGGCTGCTTATATTATTTCTTTTCTATCTCTCTCTGTCTCACTCTCTCTCCCTGTCACTGTCTTTATATTTCTTAATACCTTTCATTATGTCTCTATTTTTGCTTTTGTTTTTATATAATTTCCCCTCCTCCCTCTCTCTATCGCTCTATTTCTCTCTATCTATTTATCTATCGATCTATTTCGCTCATTTCCTATCGATGACTCTCTATGTAAATAGATGTCCATTTATGAAAGTAGGTCTTTTTTTCTAATCACACAATGGGCCACACTTTCCCTTACACTGATCAGGGTGTCAGAGGAAACACTAGATTGTTCTGCGAGGTAATCTGCAGAGATGCATTATTTATCATCTCGCGATGGTCCTCTCTCTCTCGCTCTCTCTCAATCTCTTTCTCTCTCTATGCCTTTCTGTCTATCTATCTATTTATCTATCTATATATTTATCTATCTATCTATCTATCTATCTACCTATATTATTTTTTTTTTGCTATTTATTTAATTCTCCGTGTATCTATTTTTCTAATTCGTTCATTTTCTCTCTCTCCGTCTCTATCTCTTTCTCTCTTTTGCACGTGTTTTGTCTATTAGTATCTTTCTCTTTTTCTCTCACTCTCTCTATAGCTATCCATATCTCTTTTTTCACGATATTCGTCTCTATCATTCCCTCGCGTTCTCTCTCTCTATCTATATATCTATCTATCTATCTCCACCACTCTCTCTCCCTCGCTCTCTTCCGTTTTCTCTCTCCCTCCCTCTCTTCCGCTCTCTCTCCCTCTCTTTCTCTTTCTCTCTCCCCATCTCTCTTATTTTCTCTCCCTCTCTCTCTATCTCTCTCGCTCTCTCTCTTTCTCTCTCTCTCTCTATTTATCTCTCTCTCTCTCTTTAGTTTTTTTTTTTTATTTCTCTGTGTATTGCCTTAGCAGACGTTCATTAGTGTGTGAAAACACCATAGCTGTTTGGTTTGAGTGGGTGCGTGTGTGTGTGTGGGGCGGGGGGGGGGGGGGGGGGGCCATTTGTCAACTTAGTAGGGAACGCATAAAAAACCCCGGGAGGGATGGGGGGTGGGTGGGTGGCTCAATCGGGTGTGACAGCGCTGTACGCCGTAGCCAGGGTGAATCACCCCGTGAGTGCTCAGGCGAGGCGTGTGCCCTGACTGGGTTACTCACACGTGGACTCTCTCACGGTGTGTGTGTGTGTGTGTGCGTGTGTGTGTGTTATGTGATACTTGGTCTGCTTTGTGTATTGATATCGCGAAAAAGTGTGCTCTATTTTTTTTTAATGCTGGTAAGAAAAATTTTGGCGGTAACCTTCTCCTTTCAACATTATTAGAAATTTTAAAAAATCTGCCCTGCTGATTTCTCAATGTCAGTACTATTAAGTAAAGAAATGGAGCGATTACTAGTCACACTAGACCCCTGTAACAAAAACATCGGGGGCTCTGCTCGTGAAACATCTCACTCCATGTTGATGGTCTCATTGAAATATTGAGAGTCTCTCTATGGGTTGAAAAGGATATCATTATTAAAATAATAAAATGTCTACATTAATTATATAAATTTTAGCATCATTTATTGTTTTGTTCCACTGAAGTCAGCTCGAGTTGTCTACAATGTTACTGTACGCTGACTGAGCCGTTATGCAGGGTTTTTACTGCTGTACTTCACCAATGTATCAGTCCGGAGTGGTACGAACGGTGATTATGATGAGTATCACATAAACATAGGAAGCAGTTTCCTGTGTGAGCGGGCAATCGTTAGTCTTTATAATTCCTGAAGATTCTACGTACATGTACCTAGAGCGTGCCCTCTATAGACAAGTGAACGTTGCGCAAAGTCAGTAACTCCTTAGTTGTTGTTGTTGTGATTTTGCTTTTCTTAATGTTGTTTTTGTTTATTTTATTGTGCCCGCTTGATTCCAGGAGAGATAAGTCTAGAACTTTTTTGATGACAGACTGTCAATGTTGGGCGACCATTACAGAAAAGACTAGCTTATTGCAGGATTTCAAAAGAACTGAACGGGAATTTATTGAAATTGACGTACCGCGTAAACTTTTGAAATAATTTTATTCTGTTTTCAACAAGGTAACATTCTTCATTAATTCGTTATAAAAGAGGCCTTCGTTAGTATAGGTCAAGTCACGGAATTGACGTACGTGAGTAGATTTGTGGATAATAAGAATACTACTGATCTATGTATCGAATTCTTATAAAAGTTAGGATAGAGGAATACTCAGACAGTATGTTTTTGTTCAGCCCACATAGCCCATACAACAAAAATGTAAACTGTTCTAACTGAGCCGTAAAGTGAAAAAATACAGTTCAATTTGGGTCTTAGTACAAATGTTTGGGTCGGTGTCAGTTTAATGTGTCCAGCTGAGACAGGAGTCATGGTATCATCGCTCTGTCTCGTGTGTGGCAACACATAAAATTGTCATATGTCAGTCTTGGGGCCCGTTCACAATTTAGTCTATATAGTGCTGCCGTTGGACGTTAAACCAATTCAACAACTCTGTCTCTCTCTCCATATATGTCTAGCTTTGTCCTCTCTTTCAATATAATTAATATTTTTTTAAAGTAATGTTTATCTCTCTCCAATTCCTTTCTCCATGTCTCCAAAACCTATGTTTTTTTCTCTCATTCTTACCTCATTATTCTGTCTCACCTGAAACAAAAATTATCCGCCCTCAACATTCAAGCTGCAGGCATGATATCGAGTGATGCAACAGTAAACAAAGACAAAAGCCGGACGTGAATACAAATGGCGCCTTTGTTTGTGAGCCCCCGTCAGACAGCTGGCGGTCTGAAGTGGCTGAGGAGTATGAGGACAGTACGCCTGGGTGAGCACCTTGATATATCGCACCACACGTGCACCAGCGGCGCTTTGTGTGAGCAGGCACGATGTGCACCAGCGCTCATAAAGACATCTCACTGCACAGATAGACGTAACTGATCCTGCTTGACTTAATTAGTTCATGAATCTCAAGGTTGAAGTATATCGACATCCAAAAATAATGTGAAGCAGAAGCTGAAGCAGACGTAAGGTGAGCCGTCGATAGAACGAGGTCGAAAAGACAGCAAAATACAAATAGTTGGATGGGCATCGAACCCGCACCCATTTTAACCGCCATGGCAAGACATTAGGCCACCCAAATACATTAAATGTTCATTGATTAATTCATTCTTTGTTATTGGTGTGTTTTAAAATGTAAAACATCTATTTCCAGAACCCTAAGCAAGGCTGCCTCAAACACAGCTGCAAGATTGGTTGTCGAAGGCGAGACCCAACCTGATTATATCGATATCGAAGAGGTCTGGCCTAGCAGCTGAACGAGCGTATGCTAAGCAGGACAACCAGACAAAGTGCAGCGCTCGCACATCAAAGACAAAGCAATGCAAAAATACGCCATACTTCTCCCTACCACAAAAAATGCTAATAAGATTCGATAACTGGTTGCGTCCCAACCATTTTACATAGTTCTCTTTTTCGTTTTGTTACTTTGTCATTGTTTTGTTGGTTGTTTTGTTTTGTTGTTGTTCACGCTTTAGTTCAGCGGCATCGGGTAATGGTTTATGATTACTGGTTTAGGCGGGGCGATTCATATTTTACAATGTCAGAGTCAGAAAAGATTAGCTCCACTGGATCTGAATAAAACAGTTTCAGTTGTCGCGAGTATCATAATTATGTCTACCATGAAGTCTCAAACGCCTCAGGTGGCACGATTTGAACTGTGTGGGACAACCAAATGAATGTTGGTTGAAATGCTGTGTTGTAGAAAGCACCCTCAGAGAGCAACCGTTGGCAGTACATGTGCATGTATTGGTGTCGAAGTGTTGCTTGGCCGACTTATCTTCCAGCAACAGAGACTAGATTTGTTTATCCCATTTTCTTTCCTAGCGCGGTTTCGTCTTTATGTCTCTCTACCTCTCTCTCTCTCTATCTCTCTCTCTCTCTCTCTCTCTCTCTCTCTCTCTCTCTTCCCTCTCTCGTTCTCTCTCTCTTACTCGCTCTCTCTATCTATTAAACGACTTTTTTTCTATCATTTGAAAATGTCTGTCTACCTCTTTATGACTAACTTCCACCATGCGTTGAACATCCATTTCGCTTTGAAGTCGGACAGTTTCATAAAGTCTAACTAAAGTACGCTCTATCGGAAGTCAGGCGAGTGGGCTCTAGACATAGGGATGAATGATGCGGATAAAGAGGCTTTACTCTGACTATTAAGTCTCATGATAGGACGAATATCCTCTTCGATCTGGCGAAGACCTAAGCTTTCAGCTCTGCTCATCTCGACTCTGACCTGGATAAGGAACCGCCATGACTATTATGGCTCAGTCGTTAGTGCTCTTGGTTTCTATTCGGGAGGCTTCCAGTTCGATCGCCGATCAAGTCACCTTTTGAGATGCTGATTAGGACCAGCTCTGTTTCTCTGTGACAGCACTGAAACTGTTAGACGTAAGTCATGGGACCCTTCCGTGGTATAGATTGGTTTGTGCGATGGAATTTAAAAACAAAATTGCATTCTCTAATGGTGCCACGGCTCTCAGTAGAACTGGTCAGAACAGCTATGGACATAGAGCAAACTCATTGATATTGATCTGGGTTTCGAGCGACGGTATCTCTGTTGGTGACTCTTGTTCTATCTAGATCTAGATCCAACGCGCTGCTCTCTCAACTCTCAGCCACAGATAATACACAGATAATCCAGAGATAATCCTCTGTCTGATGGTGGCGCTGATAGCCTGCCTGGAGCTAGGGGTGCCGTCCTTTCTGAGCAGTCTCGCGGTCATCAGAAGAGAGAGATAGAAAAACGGGGGAAGGAGAGAGAAGAGAGAGAGGGAGGGAGAGCGCAGAGACGTTCTGATTAAGGAGTTAGTCGGAGAATTGAGAGGAAAATTAACAGGGGAAGAAGGATGGAAAATAGATGATTGAAGGGGGAAAAAAGGATGTGCGAAAAGAGAAAGCTAGAGCCCCAAAAGAGAGAGAGAGAGAGAGATACAGACAGACAGACAAGCACACATGCAGACTAGGGACAGAGAGACAGGAAGGGGCAGTTAGAAATAAAGAAGAGAAGTGTATATAAGAAGATACAAGAGGTAGTGTGGCCTTCAGGACAAGTTCACCAGTGCTCATGTCCCCACTCCAGACTTCTGTCAAGGTCTCCGTGACTGATCCTATTAGGAGATTCTAGCCAGACTATTAATAGTATTGTGTAGTCCATTAAGATCATTCTCCATCCTCCGACTTCCACGGTGCGCAAAGATGTGGGAATTTCCGTTTTCGCTCTATGTGCAATAAACAATCAAATTGCAATGTAATAGCTATTTTGCTTTAAATCGAAACAACTGGTTGTGTATAGTAACTAATGGATTTTCAAAGTCATTAGAAAAGGGAAACTTTTTCCCGAATCTTTTTGAAAGTTACTGATGGTTTAAGATATAGGAATATAAGTTGCAGTTAACTCTATATCTCGATCTAGTGTTTCTAACATGAAAGACAAAGACAGCAATGAGAATAGTTAATACAAGTTGCAGCAACACTATATATAATTATATATCGATCTAGTTCTTACATGAAAGACTCAGACAGCAATGAGAATAGTTAATAATAATTATTTTTCTGGGTAATTCATTTGGGTCGGCCTTGACTTGAGGATTACACAAACTATCTGATCATACAATCTTACTATTGTACGTTTGTCACAAATGACTATTTTGAGCTATATCTAGCTTTGTGAGGGTTGTTTATAATTTTTTTAATTAAATATTCATAATCAATCACTTGCATCTTCAGATTCTTTGAACTGTCTTTGTCTGTGGCAGTCTATATTTAGAATACTCAGTGACTTCTTCTGATACTGTTTAAGAAACCGTTGGGGATAAAAAAGAAACGATCCTTATCTTTCTTGTCTAAAGGGCGCTTTGGGAAAGTTGCTCGCTCCAACTGATCTAGCCTTGACAATTTACTTTCTGCCCAATTCATGATGAGTTGCCGACGATCAAACCCACCACCTTCACACTAATGGCCAACGCCTTAACTATTCCCCCCCCCCCAAAAAAAAAAAAAATAAAAAAAAACTGATGTGAAAATAGAGAGGGGAAAAGATCAACATTGAATATTGAGAAAAAAATAGAGTACTGATTACGTCACATTCATAATCACTTTACCCTTTTGTCGGAAAGTCAGAGAGTGCGTTGTTGGAAATATAATCTATAATTAGAACACAAAATGACTTTTTTGTAAGTTTCATAAGAGCTGCAATCTTTATGTTCAATACGGATGTAGGTACACAAGGAAGAGAACAATGTTTTCATTCCTCTTTCAGCCATTGGGAGACCAAACACTGAACGAGTTTTTTATGCCATAATTATGTTAATGACTGTGTTCAAAGAAAAAAAGAAAAAAGGAAACCTAGATATAATTTACCTATGGTTAGAACATCAAGCTGCAGAAAATAACTACGTAAAATATTCTGCTGGTAAAAAAGTAACTTTAACAAAAATAATTTCTACCTGTGGTGATAATTATCTCGCAGTAAAAAAGTTAAAATACGGTTTAGAATTTTTATAAACTTAAATCGTTTATGGCATTTTTGTTCAGATAAACACATCTTGTTCTAACAACTTTTTTTGTAATTATATGGATGTTAAGGTTACTTCGTACAGGTGGAAAAACATACTAATTCATCGGCGCTAAAATATGCTTGAGGGTAAAACTGTTTGAACAACGAAAATAAATGCCATATTAAAAGTTTAGGGTAAATTGCAAGACTTATTGATTTTCAATTTACTTCTCGGCAAAAAAACGTATGTCTAAAAACAGAATGATTGCAATAACACAGAATCCAAGCCTCGCTCCTGCGATTGCCAAAGACTGCACACCGAGGTTCTGGGTTTTTGTAACATTTGCAAGTGGCGCTCCTTCTAATGAAATATTGTCTCCGGAACTGAAAAACGCGACTGCACTCACTAGAATGTCATCATCGTAAAACTCTGTTTTTAATATCACCTAAGTTATGCATTAATCGTTCTTTTCTCCAGCACTATTACTTCCAACAAGCAGCTCAGTCCTTCGTAAACTGTTTCAATAATGACAGACATAATTGGCACAGGAACTTACCGACTCTTTGGTGCACCGCGTGACCAAAAGAAACTGCAAAACACCATTATGTAGTTAGAGGGCGTGGCGGCTAATTATGCAGGTCTCGCGTTAGATTCCCTTTCTAGTGGTTGAACCTGCATGCAAATGAAGCCGTTTTAGTTCAGCTCGAGCTTTAATTTCGTGCCATGTAAGTACATTGCTGCAAACCTGATAGAGGCTGAGTGTTCCCGTGGACGCGTAGACTAAAAACAGACGTGTCTAGATTCATTTGCTTGTTTGATTGTTTTTCTTGACGCTCAGCATCAACAACAAGGTTATCTCGTGGATGAGTCACAAGAAGTAAGTCTCACCGGACTTTTTTGATAAAAACTCACCGACCTGAGACCGATCTAACAAGCGCATGTCTGTTTAGCACAATATACTTGTACATAGAAATAAATATGCCTTAAAAACTAAAAGTGTTTCAGTTGAACTTTGTGAGTTTTTCAGGGTAATTACAATAGTTTAAAGTATTCGCTAAATTAAGGCCAAGTAACCGAAATAACATAAGTGAACAAATACCTGGCTAGCGAGAGAAACCCTGTTTAGATTCCATCATTAGCATTGATTGGACAAAATAATTTACTGGACTTATTTACACTTGATGAACGAACAATGAAAACCATCTTAATTGTTGGTATAAGTCATTGATACATCTCACTTAGACTTTAACAGCCACTGTTTGTTTGCTTTGGTGCGAGGCGCCCTTAAGAACAGGCCAAGTTACCGATATGATCGCAGTGAACTCATTTTAGGGTTATACTGGTAACAGTGATCTATCTCTAAAAAAGCAATTATGATAGTTAGCTCAGATTGATACTCAGAGGTTATTTTTTGCTCAGCTTACTCAGCCTACACTGCAACGATGACAAATGGTCCAACTGCGCTTACTATTTTAATGATATCATTCTCTTGGATTCTAAGTACAGATGCGACTTCGGTGACTTTGCCTGCTGTTTTTAAAGGCCACGTCCTGGTGATTTTGCTTTCTATTTTTGGAAGAGTAGGACTCCCTCGATGGTAGGTGGAAATCGTGGAAAGCAATAACAAAACACTGCCTGCTCGTGATCTTTCAGCTTCGGTGCTCTAAAGAACTTACTTCAATTATTTCTTAGCTTTTCTGCCAATTTGGTTCCCGTTTTTTTTTTGTTTTTTTTTGTTTTTTTGAAGATTCAACATTATTAATATGTACACATGATAGCGTCAAGAATAATGAGATGACGGAGAAATTCCTTCGTTCTCTCCCCTGTCTTATGTTTGCTGTTAAAATACAAAAGGTCCGCTACAAAAACGAATTAAATTAAAATAAATCTTGAAATAATATCCACTCTGTGCGAAGACGCTTTTGCACTTTTATGCTGTTCAGAAAGCCTCGGCAAGTATTTATCTTCCCCGATTTGTAGACAGTGTGAGAGAGTGCGAAGAAAGAGTTAAGAGAGCTGAAGGGTCTTGAAATTAATTCTACCGCTCAGAGAGGCCAATTTGGTTGTGCTTGTTGAACACTCTTAAAGGGGGAAAGTTTGATCTCTGAAACTGAGAAGTTGAAGACTCGTTAACAGTTCAAACCCCGCAACGAGATGGTTTGTCAAGCCCGTGAACAATGTGCGCTATCAATTATTTTTTGGGAGGTTTTTTTCGGTGTTGAATTTGTGGTTTACATATGGATTTTTTTTCAATTCACTATTTTTTTGTTTGACATTGTTTTTTTCTAGTAAATGTGAATTTCTTTGTGTCTTATCTTGACCTAAATATTTTCTTTATAAGAAGCACGCAGAATAGAAACATCATTAAGCAAACTGTTTAGTATGGATCTACAATCAAGTTATTTTATGTTGTGTTTGTGAACGTCGAATTACATATCAAATTTGTAATCAAACTGGGTTTTATTAATAGCCTATATTATCAAATCAAAACGTTTTGAGAATGCAAGTTTCAACAGCATAAAATTAATATTTCATTCTTTGATAAACATTCCTCAATATTTTGCAACTTACGTTTAGGACCTGAGCCTGTTACTTTCCAATTAAAAATGGAGCTTCTTAGTAAACCATGTTGAATTGCGATGAGGGCTTTAGTCTACATTATCTTGTTTTTATAAAGAAAAAAAAAGGCTTTCAACAAAATGTCTAGCTTAACTTAATCTGTTGATTTCATTCGAGAATACTAAATCAAATTAACCCTAAACTATCCCATTAATGAATTGCCTAAACATTATGAAAAAGCAACAGGCGAAAAAAAAATCCCAAAGGTTTGTTGCGCAATTAAATAAAAATAGAAAGAAAGAAAAACAGTGGCAATACAACTTTTTCCTGTTGTTTTGTTTTTGTATTTTTATTTAGTTCTTCGGCGAATAGCGGCACATGTCCCAGGAATGTTGGAAAAAGTAAAGAATATAATTATCGGCTCCGAAAGGAAGCGAGTAGATGCAGTGGGTGAGAAAGGTAGAGGGGAGGGCGAGAGAGAAAGAGGATGTTATAGAGAAACAGAGAGCAGATAGACGGATTGACAGATAGGCAGACGGATAGACAAACATGCTTCCAAAACTCGAGACATAGAGAGAGGCACGGGGGAGACAGGGGGAGAGATACGATAAAGGGGAGGGGGAGTGAGAGTGTAAGAGGCCGACTAAATGAGAGACAGACAAACAGATATATTTATATACCGACAAAGAGAGAGAGAGAGACATAGACACAGAAATTTACAAAAATAGAGAGACAGAGGAGTAGAGAATTATCGAAATAGATAAACAAAACAATAGATATGTTCACATTCGTGCGGATATACGTGATCAAGCACATAAACAAGGACAAGAACTCGAAAGTACAGCATCGCGATAACTTACAACACATCTTTATAAGACTTCTCTTTTTCGTGTAAATATCTTAAGACGAGTTGTAAACTTACCGCATGGTTGTACTTACAACTCCAGACAGATGTTTCAGGGCGTAACAAAACTAATTATAAAGTGTATATTTGTGTACTTCATAAAATCCATGAGAAAAGCCAGCATGTGCAATAGGTACGGCCGCACGCATTATAAAACCAATTCACGTAAGACATGTAAGAATCAAAATTTGGAGGGGAGGCAATGGATAATTTAGAAAAAAATGTAGGTTACATTTCAATGAACCGCCACAATGACAACAATTAGTTCTCTTTCTGATTGATACTGGGCAGGATTTTTCGCCGACCCGCGATTTAAAGGTACAGTGTGTCTTGTTCTACTGGCCTGGTTCATATCCGCAGACCTTGGAACAAATGACGAAACTGATTTCTATTATAATCATGTCGGTAACAATAAACAATAGGGATGGGATGTTCATTGTTATTTCGCTGTTTGCGTCATGTGATTCTGACTGCGGCTCCAGTGTTTCATACACCAGAGATAATGCATGACGGGGTTATTTACTAAAATTATAAATTGCCCAGTATGAAGAAATGCAGGGAAAAGAAACTATCCCTGTACTGATGTTGCTCGCAAATTATCACATTATATCTCTTGATTATTAAACCACGTCACTCGTGAGTTTAGTTAATTGTTCAATGTGCGCCTTGCCTGTAGTCACACCTCGATCTGTACAACACCCTCTAATGCACGGATTCAGATTGACTTGTAACTAGTGAGCAAGAGAACGGTAATTTGTAACCCCACGCACATACTGAATGTTTCTCACCGTTTGAGTATTACGGCCTGCCCCTTGTCTATTAAGGAAAAGATAGTTGAGATATATAACTACTATAACCTCCCGAACTTTTTTTTTAACGCTAATGCTATTGCAGGTTCTTTGAAGGTTAGTATGAAGGCTTCCTCAAACAGAAGGGAAGGCCACCGATTATGACAGAAACTTGCAGAGAGACCCGAAATGCCCTCTGTGTGTGTGTGGGGGGGGGGGGGGTAACAAGCGGAGACCTTGTTTTCAGTATTTTTAATAAAAGTCAGATTAATGTTTTCTGTTTTCCTTTTTTTTTTTCTCTTTGTTTTCGATGTGTATCTGATTAACAAAAGCTCGACATTCTTGCCTTCTATTTTTCAGTTCTCAGAGCACCAGCGAGCACTGTCCGTGGCAGTGAGTCCTCTCCGCGGTCTGTGATGCGCGGTGGAGCAGACCACCAATGAACTGAAAGGGAATAAACGTCAGAAATATGCAGTAAAAAGTGGATCTATGGTAGACCGTAAAGAGTTTTGACCGCTTCAGATCCCCTCTGGGGTCCCTAGGATAATGGTGATATGAGAGAGAGAGAGAGAGAGAGAGAGAGAGAGAGAGAAAGGAGAGAGGGGTGGGGGGGGGGGGGGGGGGGAGGAGAAGGGAGAGAGAGAAAGAGAGAGAGGGGGGAGGGGGAGGGAGGGGAAGATAGGGGTAGATAGTGGGGGGAGAGGCAGAAAGAGAGACTGAAAGAGGGACGTATTGCAATAAAACAAGTCGGATCATCTGTTTTACTACCGTGTGCGATATCACTAGGCTTTCTATCTCACTCCGATATTTGACCTTTAGGGTTAGAAATAGTTCGATAAGTTACAGAGGTCGCTTTTGCTGTGTAAACTCGTTACTTGGTAAGTCGGCGACACAATTATATTTTTTTCTAAAGTTTGACCATCATTGGCGATTACTTCTGAGCTTATATCATTCAAGCAAATGGTGAGTCCTCCAATAATGTATCAGCGAAAGCACAAGCACATTGCTCATTCGTAGCGTTGATAAAGACTTGCCACGGCTTCGATACTTCGTAATGAATAGTCACATTGCTTCTTGTCAGTATGTTAACTTCGAAAACTCTGACTAAAACTATTCAATGACGTTTTTTTTCTGAAAGAAAACTGAGCATGAAACGTTTTTAACAAAGGCAATAATTTTTAAGTCTGAGATTTATCTAATTGATATGCTCCAATTGCTATTATTGGATTGTACCTCAATTGTAGAAAGGCTAGACCTAGGGTGCATAAATCCAGTGTCGTTTGAGAAGTGTTGGCCGATTTCTGAGTACATGTACCAATGTAGAGTAAGAAGGAGAAGCAATGATAGATGATTATAGATGCTTTGCCTGCATGACATGCTTGGTGCTAAATACAGGAAACGTGCATTTTTAATAATTATGTAAGATAAAGTGTCTATCTGTGTCTTTTGTTAAGGTGCGGTAGTTCCTTTTCCTTTCTTGACTGTGGGTTCCTTATTTTAAATGAAACCATATTGATCCTAAACAAAGTCTTGATCTAAATGTTTATCTCCCCCCCCCCACTCCATGTTCACCTTCACTTGTGCAGGATGTTCTCTCCACCATTGCAAGATGCTCGGAGGGCTATAGAGTCCCAAGCCCCGTGTTCCAGAGAGTGCTTTCAGTGGTTCATAGTTCCAGTTTCTCATGTTCCAGTGAGATGAACCGCGGATTATACAACTCGGTGTTCCCTGCCTCCCGACTCCCGACTCCCGATAGTTGTCAGAAGTCCCTGTGGAGATCATAACCTTTGGGATGGTTATTGTCGGAGTGCGCGCTTCCGCTTCGTAACGTCTTCCAGGGGTGGCCGGTATCACATGTGATATCAGAGGCCTTGCCACGACTAGACCCGTAGCTAAAACGAAGACGATAGACAAATAATGTACAGGGGCGTCCATTCATAGTTCTATCCTAGACTTCTGGAGCCAATCAGCTAAGAGAAAGCCCCGAGTCTAAGGGGCGTGGGTAGATCCCCCGTTGTCATCATGCGGGTCGCCAAGCCTGTATTGAGAGACGCAGAGAGCTCAGTGTGGTAGGTTCTCTGATAGATGGATCAATGGAAGGCTGACTTTAACGCAACTTTTCGTCTGCCATCATATCTGGGGCCAAGCGAGGGATCTAGAGCAGAATGTGAGTAGAGTGTTCTGAGTTTTCTGACTCCTGAACAAACTGTTGTCATGCATATTTTGATGTAAAACTGGAAAAACATCTGGACCTCCTTGAGGCATCACTCTCCTAAGACGAGGTACAAACATTAATATAAAACAATTGCACTAAGTTGTTTTTTTTACTTTCTGTGATACACAGTACAAAAGAAAATGGAGCTATGCTTCGACTTTCTAGGAGTCTTGCAAAATAGATTTTGCCAGAACATTGTGTCCATCTGGAAAAATAGGCATGCACCATTGTGCAAAAGTGACATCAATTTGTCTTTGGGTTAGAAAACAAAAGATATTTATCACTGTTATTGGGGCCATAAATAAAGTTAAACTACGAAACCAGACTTTCAGTTAAGTATACCTGTCCGACCCTGCAAAATATTGTATTACCGCAAGTAGAGTGCCTTTACACAACACAAATAGACGTGTGACTCTGCCACTCTACTTAGTTACCTTTACAAAATAAACAGTTACCACCGAAAACAGAATCACCCACTGACGGCGTAACTCACAACAATGAAACTCATGAGATTCCAAAAGGCAGGGCTGTATCGCACAATCTCCAACCCTCACCGAAACAGACTTATATAAAATAAACATAGGAAAGAAAGAATCCACTACATGCCCTCTTCTAAGTCTATCAGATTGGTGTAAGGTTGCCAGTTAAGCGATTTTATTTTCAGACAAGATGTCCCAACCTATCCCCACATCTTTCTTTCAGTGACGCTTCACGTCACTTTGGAGACGAGTCTTCTGTCGGAGTCTGACACCCCGTCTCAGCCACCACCGTGTTGACCCCTGGGTGTCCGGGTTGTTAGACCTCACCTGGTGCACTCAATTGGTGAAAGTTCAAGACTAGATGCAGACAGTACCCCATCTTTTGCTGGGAGTCTTTATTTGTAAACATTAGACGAAAAGTTTAAACTATGGCGTTAAGCCGGTTAAGATAAGGTCAAACTTCAGAAAACTCGCACGCATAGATATTTTGAGTTGATCTGTAAAATGTTAAAATATTTTGTACGTGTATTCCATTATTCAATAATAGTAGAAAAATTTGTTGGTTGTTGTTTTTCTTCTTGTTGTTGTTGGGTTTTTTTCTAATCTTGTTCTCTTTATTGCCCTGCTGACACTTGTATTTGTTTGTCTTGGTTCCCCTCTCTCTATCTCTCTCTCTCTCAGTCTCTCTCTCTCTCTCTCTCTCTCTCTCTCTCTCTCTCTCTCTCCCTCTCTATCTTTTACCTACTTTTGACAGTCTGGTCTTGCTGTGATTTATCTTGCATTCTGATTATGTATATTTAATATATTTTTATCAATGTTTTCTTTTATCATCTAATCTTATTCTTAAATCAGATACTTAACTTTTTCTATATTATGATTTTTCAAATGAAATTATGTGCTTCAGACTCATAGCCTTATTCTGTTATGTAATTTTTAATATATGACGAACTTTGTAAAGTGAATTTCCTCTCGTGGGATCAATAAGTCGACATGTATTCCTGTATTGCTGTATTCTCCCTCTACCCTCTCTATCTCTCTCTCTGAGTCTCTCTCTGGGTCTCTCTGTCACTCGCTCTTTCTCTTATGCTTTCTCTGTCTTATGCCTCTGTTTCTGTCTATCTGTCTACCTGCCTGCCCCCCCCCCGGGTTCTGCACTCACTAAAGTTACCTGTTGATCAGATACCCCTGCTGACTGTGTTTTGTTTCCCTCATATTTTTCACCTGGGTATTATGTTTCTGTGTCCTGAGTCATATGTTTTGACTTTTGTATCACAATAGCAACCCTGGAGAAGGCACCGTATTTGTTGTTATCTTTAGCAATTGTACTTACTGCTTACCTCTCTCTTTCTATCTCTCTCGCTATCTCTATCTTTATCTCTCTTGCTCTCTCTACCCTTCTATGACCTCCATTCTCTAGATAATGTTATCCTCCTGTTTCATAGTTGTAGTGATGGTAGAGATGCCTGCCTCGTGCATCTGTCATCAGTCCCCCCTGCTTCCCTCCATGTGAGAACAAAGGTTCAGTTACTTCAGGTCATGCACCAAACTGATCGCTCGAGCCGATGACAGCAGACGGGAAAAGACATTTATCAGAATCAGGGACTTCCCGCAATCAGCAAGCATATCGTTAGTACGCAAATTTTAAAAAACATCCAAAGACTTAGGGTAAACAGAAGTTCCGTGTTGGGAATTCCTTCACTTAGCAAGGAAACGCTGTTTAGACTCAAGGATTCCTTGCTCACCCACCTAGCTATCCATACCCTATAATCATTTTAAAACGTTATATTTGGTCGGAGAAAGCGAAATTATCTCCTTTTATAGATTTAGCTAGATCTTAAAACATCCTGTACGGTGATGGGGCTCTAGGCGGGATATCAGGGGCTTGGTCGGTGACAGTACCGGTAGTAATGCTGAAAGGGAAAACGTTTTCGAAAGTGTTCTTTGCCTGCAAAACCTGTCCATTCGCCCATTCTTCAATTCCTGGGTCTATGAGGAACCATTTAAAGCAGGCGTTCTTCATTGTTGCGGTGTTTATGTCCAAGTTGTTTACTCAGCTAGCTACCCCTGTACTCGGTGCTAACAAAACAGAGGTAGCACTCATAGCCTTGTTACAGGTAATTACTGTCACTCTACAAGTGTCAGGTATACTCATCACAGTGGTTTGGGGTTATATTTTTTACGCACAAACCCACTAAGCTATATCGTAGTCGGGCCCCGAGACTAACGCCTGAAAATATTACGTACTGACACAAAAAGGGCAGAGTGGAGATACCACAAAAATATATCATCAAATTGTACTCGCAACGACCAAACCAGTAGGAGACAAACGGAAATATTATTGATCGAACGTTGGATGGAACCGACGACCTCTCGAATAGAAACTCAGCGTTCAACCGCTTAGTCAGCTTGCCCCCTTTATCAGAGTGTCATTTTAAAATCAGCATTAAATTGTGATTCTTGGTTTGGTGCGATGTACGACTACTGTACAGCAGTTTTTACAGTGCTACCCACATCAATAACACACGAGTACACGCCGTTGAGCTACCAAAACAGTTGAGGAGAAATACATTACAACAACCATATCTTGCTGAGAGGCATATCAAAACAATATTTGGCTGCTAGGCTACCGGAGACTTTCGTTGAAATGTTATTTGGCTGCTAGGCTACGGGAGACTTTTGTTGAAATGTGATTGCATAACGTTACTTACGAATTTGTTTGTTTCTTCGTCTTTACATTATCTTTCTAAATAAAAACTTCCCATAAAATTATTGAGTCTCTTACTCTGTTTCGTTTGAGCTTAAAACATTTATTTGAATGTGGTTTTATTCATGCGTTTTGTTTATACATGTGTTATATCTCAGTGCGTCAACGTATTCTGCACTTGCTATGTTGAAAAAAAAAGTTTTTATCCCAAAAATTACGTCACGCGAATGTCCTTGTATTTTATTTTACTCTTTGTTATTTCACGTTTTTGCAAGCTCAAAGTCGTGACGATATTGCATGCGGATTGTAGGGCCGTCGAGGATTCCTGGCAGGTTCAACATCATACATATTCATGTATTTAAGCAAATGCTCAACCTGCAGAATGTCTGTGTCTTTCAAGGAGATCCAGTGGCCAAAGCCACCGTAAGACCACCAGCTTAGCGTGGGTCTGGCCAGGGAAGTGGGGAATAATAGCGCTGTGACCTGGAGCACGGATTGCCCACATGTCATCCACACTCTGCAGCCATGTCAGGTGCATGTCACAATCATATGACAAGCGGAAAAGAGTGAGAGACAGGTCGAGAGTTAGATAGATAAATAGAGGAACAGCACAGACTAAGACAGGCAGAAAAAGATGCAGAGACTGGGGCAAGAGAGGGAAGAGAGAGAGAGAGAGAGAGAGAGAGAGAGAGAGAGAGAGAGAGAGAGAGGAGAAAATCACTCAGATAAACAACCAGAACAATATCAGACAGACAGACAGACAGAAGAATCTATATGTCCTTTCAAGTTGGTCTTTTCTGCAATATAATGTGTTTTCAAAAGAATGGTTAGGTGAAAGAAGTTTTGTGCGGAGGTCTTGTAGTTTAAGACAGTTGAGTACGGTATGCTCGACTGTTTCATATGTTTGGGGTCAAAGAGAGCAGAACGAGGTTGTAAACGATTGATGTAGTAGTTGAGTGGAATATGTTGGGTTCGCAGTCGATATATTAAATTGTCACCTGTTCTTGAAATTCAGAAAATTAATGCTGTCTTTTGGGTTGGGTGTTGGCGTGTGTTTAAAAACAGATCTTCAGTCTTTCCCAGAGCCCACTCATTTAGCCATTCCTCTTTCTTGTTGTTTCTTATAATCTGTTTGGTTGTAGTCATGGATGTTGGTTCAGGATTTACGGGGTATGTTGTTCCTTGTTTAGCTAGTTTGTCTGCTATTTCATTCCCTGAAATGTCATTATATCCTGGTATCCATTGCAGTTTGAGCAATACAAACAGACAGGGATGGAATACAAGAACTGGCGATCGGCAGAAAGATAGAGAGGAGAGGGGGTGAGAATATGAAAGGCACAAACAGAGAGAGAGAGAGAGAGAGAGAGAGAGAGAGAGAGAAAGAGAGAGTATGAGAGACCTTACCACATGCATTATGAGCGTCTGGTGACAACCCCGCTCTAATCTCCAGTGAGAGGCTGAGACCGCTGTGTCCACCAGATTTCCTACCCACTCCAGGACTGATTAAACAACTCATCAGGGTAACTCTCGCCGACTGAAGGAGCTGCAGGTAACAACAGCGTCTAGAGTTACCCCGCTTGCTGAAAGCGAGAGCCGGGCGGAAGCCCCGATAATCCTCGCTCAGTGCGCCTAGAGCCTCTTGAGTCGGTTCAGTGGTCTGGATTGGAATAATGGCCGGGGTCACGGGAAGCGAAGAAGGCACTGGCGATCTATGATCTGGATTTATGCATGTATGGGAGGTGGCAGGTCCAGTGCTAGGGGACTCCAAAAATTCATTGAAGCATCGTTGTTAAAAGACTACAGATTTTGTTGTGGCTTTTTTCTGAATTATTATGGATTAAAACAAGCCATAACACTCAGACTTACTGCTTCATACTCAATGACAGATTTCATTCTCTTGCTCATTTTCTAGTATGATCTCAGTGTACACTAGAACATTCTTTTTGTATTTAGTGTACTTGCACATTTCTCTAATCTCTCACTAAACTTAGGTTTACCATTTTGTTTCCCCATCACGCTCACCCTTTCATGGTCACGGTTTTTACTTTTACTTGTTTGTTCTATCTTGTTTTTCCCCTCTCCCCTAACCCTCTTACTTCCTATCCTTAGTTCCTTGCTCCCCTCCTTCCTCCAACAAAATATTTTTAATCCACTTTAATTTCATACTTTGGACACTTACAGAGTGTAAGCTTGCAAGTTCCAAGACTACCTATTGCGTCTTTATCCCAGTTCATTTAAGTTACATTTTAAGCCTTTTGCCTCCTCATAAACGCTACCCACATACAAACTATCTACTTCTTTTTCTGGTCCACCTTCCTCTCTATCCATTGGATGCAAGCACAAGCTAAGCAAAAACTCTGCCACAATAGAAGCTTCAATCAAATTTTGCCAATTTTGAACCGCGCGACAATGTTGGGGGCTCTGCTAAAAAAACCAACGCGAGCAAATTAAATGAGATAAGACAGAAGCATTTCTCTCTCCTTGCTCCTCTCAATCAACTAGAGCGGGGGCTGCAGCATGTGTTGTAAATTGTGGAGGGGCGAATGTTACAAATGCGCCCAGTCTCACTCAAAGGCTGTTTTTCTGGCAAAAATTCGGCAGGCGCAGAATCCCATGGGTGGACCGTTAAAAAGAAATCAGATCAAATTAAATTATAGCATAGAGCTCGCTCCAGGAGAAGTAAGAAAAAGCGGCGGAAAGGAAATTCCTTTTTGTTTTGTTTTTTGTTTTGCAATTAATCAGTCCCACTTTTTGTATATATCTGTCTTTGTCTTTGACTCTGCCTTTGCATCTGTCTATGTCTCTGTCTATCTCTCACCTTCTTTTTTTGTTCTCTCTTTTTCTCTTTCTTTCTCTCTGTGTCGGTTTTTGCAGCTCTCTTTTTTCTCTCTGTTTATTAATCTATGTCTCACTCTCTCCCTCTCTCACTCTGTATCTTTTCGTCTATTTCTTTCTCTTCTGTCTTTCTGTTCTGTCCCCTCTGCCTCTGTCTCTTCTGATGTCTTCTTTCCTTTATTAATTGTACCTGTATGCATTTCTGTTCTGTATCCTTGCGTCTCCTATTTTTTTTAATCTAATGTCGGTTTGTCCGTCGGTTGTGTGCCTGTGTGTTCATATTATTCTCTCTCTCTCCCTCTCTCTCCCCCTCTCTCTCCCTCCCTCTCTCTCTCTCTCTGTCCATTGTCTGCCAATCTGTCAATGTGTCTTACTGTCTGTTGGACTTTTATCCTCCCGCTCTCTCCCTCTCTCTCCTTCTCTCTCTCCCTCTCTCTCCCAATTCTACTATGTAGCTACCCATACCTCAGTCTCCCCGCCTTCTCAGCCTACCCCACATCTAAGTGGTGTTTGAATCTCGACGGTAGAGCTCTGTTAAGGGCCTTGTAAAACAGCCATGCTCTCAAATGTTTAATTTACAAAAGGAACCTGCCTACCGCTATATCTGTGGGCTCAGCTTCCTGACTCTTATTCACATACTGGATGAAGATGGCCTGAATCCACAACAAGACTGATGGTAGCTCAGTAGCCTTCACTCGCGAGTAGAATGCCCGAAGTTCAGATCTGAGATGTCGATCCTCGTCTTCCTCTAAGATTTTTCAGGAAACACTGGAGTAGCAAAACAAAGTGGTCAAAATTCTGAAAAATATTGGATCGATGTATCTGTAAACTTCAGATATAGTTGTACCATGTTACCTACACTGAATTGATAAACATGATAAGTGAGTTATTGATTACTTTCCTATGGCGTTCTTCTGATAATGCCGATCATTTTGTATGATTAAAACTAAAAATGTAGGGCTGAAAACGCGGGCACAGTAACATAGGACATTAAGCGAAACGAAAATTTACTAGGAAGAAAGTGTTTCTTTGTTTGCATTACAAGACTTAACACCATGGTTAACAGATCACAAATAAAAAACACCGTAATATAGTGTGCGAATATTTTTATCATGCTTTATTATGGATTTAAAAGTAAACAGTGTGGCTACTGATAGCACAATTTAAACTGTTGCTTTTTAAACACGTGTTTTCAATAATAATGATAATTGGTATTATAATTTTAGAATGTTTATTTTATATTTAAAACACATTGATATTATTAAACATTTCTATAGATATAGCACAGAGTCAGAAATTGTTTTTAAAAAATCGAGTACTGATCCTCGGATAAGAAAGAGAGTGTTATCTATGTTACCTACACTGAATTGATAAACATGATAAGTGAGTGATTGATTACTTTCTTTTGTCGTTCTTTTGATAATGCTGATCATTTTGTATGATTGAAACTAAAAACGCGGGCACAATAACATAGGACATTAAGCGAAAAACGATCATTTACTAGGAAGAGTTTAGTTGAGTTGAGTTGGTTTTAACGTCCAACATCAGCACTATATAGGCTATATTGTGGACGGGCCCCAAGACTGACATACATCTGACAATTTTATGTGCTGCTACACACGAGACAAGGCGGGGATGCCATGACTCCTGTCTCAGCCCGTCACATTAAACTGACACCGACTCAACCAGTAGGGAACACGACCGCCAGGATTCGAATTCGAGACCTTTTGCGTCGGAAGCCGATTTTCTACCCCTGGACCTCCGCACTAGGAAGAAAGTATCCTTTGTTTGTATTACAAGACGTAACACCATGGTTACAGGACCTCAAATGAAAAAACACGTGATATAATTGTTCAATTTTTTTATCATGCTTTATTATGGATTTAAAAGTAAACAACCATTCTTCAAGAGTTATTGTTGATCATTGTCACATTTTTATTGTGTCTATAAAACACCTTTTAAGACTTGAGTCAGATATTAGTTTACAACTACATGGAGAGTAAAGTCCGTGAACGAAAGAGTTTTTGTCATAATCCCATGTGGCTACTGATAGCACAATTTAAACAGTTGCTTTTGAAACACGTGTTTTTAATATGATTGATATTATAATTTTAGAATGTTTATTTCGGAACTTAAGTAGAGTCCTAGATCTGAAATTTGGGTTGAGTTTCTCTGATCCATCTGGAGGGGAGGGTCATTCTGATTGGTCCGCCCAGTGCTCTAGTTTTTACAAGAGAACACAATGCAAGTGGGGCATCTTTTTTAAAGAATTAATACAAAACGATACTAAGTAAAGTATGACGTATCTGATTGTCCAAAATCTTTAATGTCCTCAGGTGTTGTTGTTTTGTGTTCTGATTTTGTTTTTTCTTTGTGTAAGTTATTATATCATTCTACCATTGTTTTCTACTGTCGCGGCTGATTATCGCCTAGGGAAGAGAATTTTGGATCTCCAACAACACCAAGCAATGCGATTGTGTACTTTTTTCTTTCTCCCAAAGGCGTATTATGGCAGTGCCTTCGCAGCCATTCTAGTCTGAAATTGCGGGAAAAGCGAGTCCTTTATCTGGGCTTACACCGGGTCCCCACACAGCTCTAGCTCCATCAGTGACCGAGACCAGATCCAATTACCGGTCCTGAGGACTCGCTTCCAGTCGCAGCCACCACTGCCCTGGTGTCCCCAGGACCTTCGGCGTCTGATCCGCCATTTTGTCCCTCAGGAAGTCTCCTCGCCCAGACCAGTGTATCCCAGTCTTTGCGACACACAGGACCACAGTGGATGACGTAATCACACCCTTTATGCCCAGCGTGTTCTGCTCGCTCACTGACCAACATGACTAGGATAGAGCTATGCATGGACGCCGGTGCAGACTCTGTATCGTCTTTAGTATCGCTGGGGGGTCCGTTATTACAAAACCTCAAGTATATTATGAAGTGTCCGGATTGCTTACCGGCTTACACTCTCTCTTTCTCTCTCTATCTCTCTCTCTCTCTCTCTCTCTCTCTCTCTCTCTCTCTCTCTGTTTCACGTCTCGTAGGTTTATCGATAGGGTCCAATACGGCTACTAGAGACTAGAGAGATCGACAGAATTGGATTTCTATTTGAAATCTGAACATTTAGTAGCAGGACGTTGAGCAGGTGAAGGCGTATGGTCGAGCTTTCAGAGCGGCCGCCCCAAGCATCAGGGATCAGTGTTGGTCTCCATGCTGGGAGTGGTAGGGGATAGTAGCGCCCTGAGGGCAGGACTGGAGTTGTTTTTTTCTTTATTTTAGTTTTTTTTTTTTTTTATGTTTTTTAAATTTTTTTTATTTTTTATAACTTATATCGAGCTACTGATATTAATAGTGATTTTGATGGTTTTTAACAGGTATTATTCGTAAATTCCGATAGGGAAGATATATTTTGGAGATCTCGGTTAACAAGTTGCAGTTTATAGCATCTCCATTAGGTGCGAAAGATCTTTAGAGCTGTTTAGCATCCAGCCTGAGACAGTGAGAGACAAATCTTCAATTTCACTGGGATTGTCTCTTTTAATTATTTTTTTTGTGGTTACTAAAAACTCTGTTGTTGTTTGGCTCGGCATCAGCTCTTGTTTCGTGCTGTGAGTATTATGTTGGGGTTTGAATTTTTAATGCATTACAGTTTTTATTGTAAATTTGGTGTTTTTTATATTTTTAACCTAACACAAAACAGTATTGATTGTAGAAAAATACAAAATGGAAAAGTGAATTTTTAGATGACAAAAAAGGTTTTACATGTTTTTAGTACAAACTTTAAAGATAGCATTTATCCTCACACATATTCATCAAGGGAAACTAAGAGACGTGAAAATTGAGCATAAACCTCCCACATCGTGATATGGGTTCACCCGTATGAGGCGAAACCAGAAAAAAGTTCCCCCAATTAGGAAACCTAGATAAGGAGACGTTAAGTCTGACTTTAAACCTGGCACAGTTTTGCCAATTGAATACCAATACAATAATTATGAATCTTACTAATTTTCACCCAGGTAACTGTAAGTATAAACAAATGTTGGATCTAGTTTTAATTGCGTTTGGCGAAGATCAAACTCTGGCGCAGAGAACCTTAAGTGGGAGAGATCTATTTCGAGGGATCCTTCACGCCATCAGCAAACTTACTTGCATTCCTATATCAAGTGTGTTGGTAATTAGTAGAAAAATGTATTTTATTATAACAAATATGAGCTGACTGGATCAAATCCTAACTAGTCTGATGGCAAGCCGGTAGCCATATTGATTTAGCAATCTATCCAAGTATGTATTCCTTTGTTCTCAGTGTTGGGTCTTTCCCGCTTTAGCAATGTAACCAGAGACGTGCGCCAAATTTGACTTCTTCTGATTAACCAGGTCAAACCAATTATTATTCGATGTTAAGATTTAACAATTCATAAATTTCACGACGTCCGACCCAACTCATGTTTGCCATGGGGACTTTTCTAGAAGATGGCCTTAATTACTTGGCTTGGCGTTCCTTGGCACCAATTCTTGTGTGAACATTAGCCTTTCTTTTGCCTCAGGCTTAAGTATGGCATTAATTCCATTGCTGCCTAAAATCATTGATGAGTTTTTAAGAGCACATACACTCTGTTGCGGGATCATATATATATATATATATATATATATATATTGTTTTAACTAGTGGCACGGTAGCAGGTCTTTTGTCGAAAATAATAGAATATTCCATACGATATAGTAAATTAAGTTAAATGGCAAACCGGCAGAACTACAAACAGCCATATAAAATTCGTCATAAGTTATCTTATGCCCATAAAATTATAATTTGTATTTTATACTTCCTCTGTTCCAGCGGCACCCAAATCGTTAACGAGTTTTACTGTTATTGCCCAGACCTATACATGATATAAGACAAGAGATATTTGATGTTTAAATGGTACTTAACATTATTTAACTGATGAAGTAAGTTTAGTTGTTCACTCGGTTTGATAACGTAAAATACACAAACTCGTAACATAAAACCTCTGCAGTCCACGCCTTTGCAATTTGTTTTCGTTTTTGTTTTTTTAATTTATAATCAAAACCTAATTACGAAGGGAAAATATTTACAGAACATAAATAGGCCAAACAAAAATTTCGATTCGTTTTTTGATGTTTGAGCAATGTCATAATGATAACTCCACGTAAACCACCGTAGCAAAAATTATAAAAATAGTTCTATTTTGTTCGGCCTAGCTGTTTGTTTTTGTTTTGTCAAGATATCTTAAAAGCCTGACTTTAGAATAAAACCGTTGCTTCCTTCTCATCCAAGACATTATCTTACAAGGTAAAGCTGCACATTAAATTTTTAAACGAAGGAACTTACCGGGGATTTTAGTTTTCAAGTTTACCGTGTATGTAAAGAAGTAATGAACTGCATAGCTGACCACCTGAGGAAACAGCAAAACGAGCTTAATTAGTAAAACAAAATGAGAGAAAAACCTATGAATACGTGTTTTTGTCGTATGTTTGGTTGGTCTTGAACCAGGTGAACAAGATTGGATATTACTGTCTTTGTCTAGACGCCATTTTCAACAGCGAGCGCTAATGGGAGTCGGCTTTTAGATCTCATGCCATTATTCCCTCCTTCCCTCCTTACTGCTCTGCCTCTGGTATACATCACATGTTTTCTTTTTCATTCTTGTAACATTTTTTATGATTTTAAATTTTATGTTTCGTTATACATTACGGCAGTTCTCCTTGTGGGATGTGGATGTAACATCAAGGGGCTGTTTGATGCGTGTTTATTCTGTTTCTGGGAGAATAATGAAATATGCGAGGCTAATGTTATTAATGCATTTTTATTTTTATTTTCCTCTCAGTGGCTATAATTATTTACAGGATATTCCAACGTTAAAAATGTGTAAACTGTTTTTTTTTTCTCCGATTGAGTGGTTGTTGCTTTTAATTGCTGGTAACGTTTTCTTCTATTTGTTCTAATGCATGTGATTCTCGTTTTCAATTTCCATAACTCATTCTGCCTCAACTTTTTGCTCCCAGTAATATCCTTCTTTCATGTTGTTTGTTTTTTTTGTTTTTTTTTTTCCTTCTACGTCTTTTTCACTTAAAATCATTATGTGTTTATCTCTCTTCGCGTTCTGTGAATGATTTGTCTTCTA
This sequence comes from Elysia chlorotica, assembly GCA_003991915.1. NCBI lineage: Eukaryota > Metazoa > Mollusca > Gastropoda > Plakobranchidae > Elysia > Elysia chlorotica. The sequence goes on along the minus strand of RQTK01000016.1, from coordinate 135,987 downwards.
TTTTGAATCCCATTCTTCCTTTTTTGTTTCACTTAATTTACTTTTCTTCCTAAATTCTATTTATCCATTCTTTTCAAATGAACGTTGTCCTCTCTCTGTTTTTTTTTCTTATTTACTCATCTTTTAATTCTAATTTTTCATCTATCTATCTATGTCTGTATTCTTTTTCTGTCTGTCTATCTGTAGTCTCTGTCTGCCTGACAGTCTGTTTTTAACTCCTATCTCTCTCACTCTCTCTCTCTCTCTCTCTCTCTCTCTCTCTCTCTCTCTCTCTCTCTCTCTCTCTCTCTCTCTCTCCCTCTCTCTCTCTGTGCTCCTCGTCTGTCTGTCTGATCGTTTCTCTACTTATCCTTTTCACCCGCTTCTGCTTTCTACTTTTACTTCATTAAGCCAAGTTTCTAAATTGAAAACATTTTCAAAGATCTAAGTGAACGAAAAATGTGGATAGGAGTGTTCCTTCTTGTAAGTGCAATTATTTAGGTAATTATAACATAGAAAATTTCGTCTTTAGTTCTTGCTAGCGCTTTAAGGTAAGAACAGTACCACAAGAACTGGCTCAAGGTAACCTGTCCAAAATTGATACACTGTTTCCTCAACTTAAAAAAAAAAATAATTACCATGATCTCCGTTCAAGCCGTTGTCTTAAGTTTCACGACACCCACCAGATGAAAGGATAAATGAACTGCACGGCACGACAGTAACCGTCTATCAACTCAACGACAATGTACCCAAAATCTCTTGGATGGAACACATACACATAGACACACACACAAACCAACAGTGCTAATAAATACGCATGCTAAAAGGAAACATAAAAAAACGGGAATTATAGATTCCAGAGAATGTTCAAAAATACCCTTCACCCCTTGTCTTTTGCAACGTGTGGGGCCTGGGAATTCTCTTGCCAATAATTACCAGACCTTTTAGTCTATCTCTTAAAATCGAGTGCCCATCTTAGCATCTTGGTCTGAGCTATGAGAAATTACCTGACAATCTATACTCGAATTCCACCCGTTTCATTGGAATGAGTATTGTCTGGTGGCGAGGTCCACCTTTAAATTCCCAGGGTTCTGTATAATACATGTTACGACAGTAGTTCGAGTATTACAGACTTTGCTGAATTACTAGAGAGATTTGAGTTGAAACTGACCCAAAAGTATTGTTTTCTCAAACTCATTACGGTGCAAAACAGTAGAACTCAAATTTTTTATCATACAGGAAAAAGAATGCAGCCTACCTACACGGAGAAAACAAGCGAGCGATTTATGTAAATGAATTGTTTTCGAAAAATATACAATAGATCACGAGAGTTGAGAAGTAGTAAATTAAGTAAAAAGAGACAAAAGATCAAAATAATAGGCGAAATGTGTATGATGAATGCTACAGAGGAATCGACTGAGATCTGTAGAATAATCTTAAGTGTTTTAAACCTGCTTCTATCAAGCCGTACACATGTTGTGGGCATTGATAATTATGCTCTTTTTTTATAAATCTCTGAAAGTCCCCCAAAATAATGCGCATACAAGGAATATGACTTAATCACCTGATGTGAAAGGGTTAAGGATAATTATAATTAATTTTTACAGAAGGAAAACTTTGGGCAAAAATAAAAATTGAAAAAGACAGAAAATAATGGAGATGCATGGATATAAAAGGACATATAATGAAGACTATGTCTGATAGATAGGCGGGCCGACAAAATGAAAGACAGACAGACAGACAAATACATATTTTGGTTTTAGAATCATTGTGGGTTAAGATGTATATATATACGATCCAGTGCAACCCAAGCTACAGGTTTGTGTGGCTGCTTTGTTTAGTTGTTTGGTGAAAGCTACAGTGCCAGGAGACAGCGTCAACAGATCGTGATGTAGTCTGGATGTGGTCTCTGGGGAGCGACAAGGTTTGTGTGTGTGTGTGTGAGGGACAAACAGGATCCGCTGTCTTCAGTGTACTGGGTCTAGTTTCATTGGTCATTAACCGTATTTTGTTGTTGTTGTTGTTGTTGTTGTTGTTGTTGTTGTTGTTGTTGTTGTTGTTGATATAGTTCAATTGTGAAAAGGTTGTCCATGATCCAGGGGGAATACAATAAGGCGTTCTTGACTTTTTAAGTCGTGCAATGAGTCCTTTTGGTTGTACGTTCTAAAATCACACGAATTTATTATGTAAATAAATCCTTTGATCCAGTGATGAATGACATACCGAGACGACGGTCGAATTTCAATAGCATAACGTATGTCAAACAAGAGGTGGAAAAACTAGATATACATGTACCTAGAACAGCTGGATATTCTCTTTGTGCTCTGCGTGGGAGAATAATACTAAACCTTTTTGGAGCGATAAAGCCCGGGTGATACATTTATTTCAGCATTAGTGTTTTATCAATAGCTCGTATTCCACATTGTTTAGTAATCTTTAGTTTTTTATCAAGGTTAGAACACCAACTATTCCAAATGTTATTGCTTCTGTTTTAATATTTTTCCTTTTAACAATAATTTTTGTTTATCCACCCGTCTGTTTCTTTTCCGTTGCGACCTATGATCATGACATCAATCCATGTAAAATGATCAGCAAGGTTGTACTGCTGGCGGCAGAACCCGAGTCAGTTATACCTCACTATTTACCATTATTATGTGTAAAACAATACTTTTGATTTGTGTATTGAAGTTTGAATAATTCATTTTGAAGTTGTTTTTGTTTCCCTGCCGGCTATTATTAATTAATCCCTCTCATCACAAGCTATTTTTCCACTGAAAAATACGCTGGAAACCCGATATATCGGATTGATTGTGCTAAAAGGGTAAACTATTCTAGTAGTCTGATGATTATTATTTCAGTATGATAGTCCATGGTGCCAGGTGTCAAAGGCCACCCGTCTCAAACTACCCAAACTGTTGCAGTGATCCAGGCCGTGTACCTGATGACCCAGTCCAGGTGCCGGGAAAGGGATGCAACCAGGTACACGTTAAAAGGTAACGCGGCATTCTGACTTTTGTGTACAAGGCGTGAGTCACAACAACTCAAGAAAAATCACTCACTTCGATTAACATGCATCAGGGGTAACTGTGCAGGAGCGCTTTAAGCTTAGGGTCGCAAGTATGATGTGGGAAGATTACGGCTCGTCAAAAATTAAAAAGAAAAATAACAGAGCTTACTGCTCGTCAAAAAATTAAAAAAAATTAAAAGGCTTACGGCTCGTCAAATGAAAAAAAAAATTTTAAGGCTTACGTCTCGTCAAATAAAAAGAAGGCTTACGGCTCGTCAAAAAAAAAAAACAAAAAAAAAACGTCAAAAGTCTTACGGCTCGTCATAAAAATAAAAAACGCTTACGGCGAGTTGTAAGCCTCCACGTCGTTGTGTCGACGATCCCCGTTTGTTTAATGCTCTGGACCGGCGAAAAGAGGTCCAGGGGTTTGAATCTCAGCTAGAGTCGTGCTTTTTAACAAGCTTGTTGAAGTCAGAAAACGTTAGATGCGTGAAGCTTGACCGCGGCGCTTAGCGCGATGAGTTCTGGCAAGTCGCCTGAACCCGCCGCGCAGCGTTGGTCTCGGCGCCAGGGCGCCTGATTCAGCGACCAGACAGTAATGAGTTTGATCAAGTACAGCGCTCATTGTGCCCCGTGTTGACACTTCCATCTGGTAATTATTCCTACACAATGGTTACTAGCTGAGCATACAGCAGCGACAAAGACCAAACCCCGGCCACGGCAAATAAGTCTGATGTTTATGAAATAGAGCAGATAGGAGTAGTTTGGTCGTAATGAGTTTGAACTCGTACAAAGCGTGGGCTTAGTTGAAATATAAACCAGTAGAAGATGAGGTTCCCTACGAATCGGCAAGCTAATAGAGAAAATAGATCTATTGAATACCATAAGGCTGGATAGCAACCAACTGTCTATAGGAACCATTGAAATTGTTCCCATCAAATCTGCTTAATTTTAATAAAAACTATAGACCATTAGTTTATGTCTTTGTTTGCCGCACAAGGAACATTTGTCTTTCACAATCATTTACTTATAAATGAAGTTCCACATAACTTTGAAAGTGTAATAATTAATAGTTTACACAGAATGGAAAATTATGCAAACCACCATTAGCATAAACATAAACACCTTTATGAGCCAACAATGAAAATATCATTTTTGGTTTTCTGCCACATTAAATAATAATCATCCAGGCAGTATATCCGATTGTTTTCTCTGCGGTTCGCTCTGGTGTCCATACAAACATGTTCTCAGGTAACGGATCTCTCAGCAGCTGAAGGAACTCTGATGTTGCAGGCACGTTCCCGCTCTGCAAACATTAACATTAATATTGGGAAAAGTTTTTCATGATCATATTCAAGACATCCTAGTAGATTTTGCCATGAGCTCGGCGTCGACGGCAACTGTCGGTAGCGCGTAGGACTATCGAGCAAGTGATTTGAGGGTTAAATCTTAACAGCTGGCTCTGAAAACCTCGGCATTAAAAATTCAAACTCTCAGGGCTGTCCGCTGTGAGCTAGCGCAGAGAATAGTTACCTGTTGTTATGATTACTTGCTTCCAACGCCCTGCATTGTTAATCCGTTTTTCGACATGTACATTAATTCCAAAAGGAGAAGTTGGTGTTCAAAGGATTTTAATGTGCCATCAACCGTATAGTCAATAACGGAAACCAGTTTAATTTTTTTACATTCAGCTCAAATAACCTTCCATTTCCTTACGTTTTTAACTGGTGATATAAATATTTACTCACCATTGTACCATGAACATTCAGTCTCTAAAATGTTGCTTAAACTGAACCGTCCATTCCTCTACATTTTTATATCGCTTTTTGTTGTTGTTGTTGTTGCTGTTGTTGTTGTTTTTTGTGTTAATGTTTTCTTTTGGGTATGCCCATTAGTTTAAATAGTTATATATTTAAGCTATCTATAAAAAGCTCTTGTCTGAAAATGTATGCAATTCAATATTATCTTCTTATGACACGCTGAAATCTAGGATTGTATTCCAAAAGCAGCTTTCTGTACGTGCCAAGACAAAACAACCATAAATAGAAGGTAGCAGGTTGGATCACTTTCACATAAAAAATGCCCCCCCCCCCCTTTTACTCTTTTTTCCCTTCCCTTTTTCTCGCCATGTAGTATCATCCTTGGGAACCTAAGACTAGGAGATTGAGCTCATCCTCTGTAAAGAACGTACCCCTTTACGTTTTAACAGGTACATGTATAGGTGTTTTAGGATTTTTCATGTTCCTTCGATAATATAAATTAGTATTAATGACCAAGTAAAAATCATTTAATTTCCTTCAACATCTTAAAGGTAATATTATAAACTTGAATTGTCCATTAATGACAGACAGACTTGAACTTGACTTGATCTTGCTGATTTCAAGAACAATCGCCTGTACGTGCCAAGACGAAATGTTGATGACTAGTAAGTACATGCTTGGCTCTCTTTCGCATTAAAAAAAAACTTTCTACTCAGCCCTCGTCCTAATTCATTTTTATTAGCTGTTGACGTCTGAGGCATGTTCCTTTACCAGCGCCCTTTAGTGTTAATAACGTAATTAGTTGGGGGGTTTTCATTGGTAATCTAAATATATCCTGCCATTAACCTTTCGTCTTGAGCTAGATGATAGTGTTGACAGTACTTACCCGCCCACTATAGTATGAATCTCTCGACACTGTCACTTCAGCTCACACTTCCCTTACATTGTTTATCGGTTGTTGGACACGTCAATTATTTCCAACAATCGTTTCTTTTGGTGCGCTCGGACTGACTGAAGGTAAAACCACAGGGCTAAACACTCGAGTTATCTCATGGCGACAGACAGACTGGAACCCCGCATTGTTCTCGACAATTCTTAGAACAATTGTCAGTGAGTGTCAAAACAAGAAAAATAGAGTGATTACCAAAGCAGCAAGGTTTGAATTTGCAAATGGAACAATACCCAACTGGCCATTTACCCCACTCTTTTATCTTGAGAAGGCACTGACGTTTATAGAATGTTCCTGAATCTGTGAAAGTTTGAGTTGATATTGGAAATTAGTTTTTTATAGTCAGCTAAAACCCTCCATTACTTCTCTCTTTGAGCTATTGCTATCAATGTTTGCCTGTGCTGTATATCACCCCCACCCCCACAATTGCTGCTGCCGTTAGTAAGGAGAGATTACTGAATTCCTTCCTCAGCTCAATTTTCAAATGCTCTGATTTCTGTAACGATACGTTTGTGGTCAACTCAATTTTTTTTCTACTTGTTTCAGTTTTTCGCACGCGCTGAAATTGTCTTGGCCTATGTAGTATGAACGTATCAGCAACAAACGCTCTTCCATTGACGTTCTTGCTGGTCGGCTGTTTGACTTGTCCTTAAGTTCTTGAGATCAACCGATCCTTCAAGGTATGGTCGGACTGACACCTCTAACAACCATCTTGAATTATATCTTGATTTTGAATTTTTAAGAATGTTTAAACTGTTGTTAATTTAATTTTCGCAGGGGTTAATAATAATAGTAGTAGTAGAAAAGGCAAGTGTTCAGCGCCCAGCAGGCTGCAGGACTTTTGTGTCAGTGAAAATTGTGTCTTTTTCATTATGGATTTCTAGAGACTTCTTAGTCGGATGTTGTTTAAAGTTATATATCCTTAAAGATTAAACGACAAGCGTTTTAGTGATCTTAAAATGCTATATTTTAATACTTTACAAGGACTACAATTTTTAAAAAGAACAGTGTGTGTTTAATGTGCATTTCAGTCTAGCCATTTTCGTATTTATTTCGACCATGAGAGGCATATTGAAAAACGTTCCATGTTGTGAATTTCAGTCAAAAGTCAGTTCAGTCAACAATCCCCACTGTGTAAAACAACAAGTGCGCCAGTACAGCCGGAGTGAACTGCTCCGAATAAACCGAAAGCCACAAACCATTGCACTCAAGACCTTATGCACACTTACGTGTTTAGACCTTTACGACGCAAGTCCAAAACGAATTTTTAAAAGATATCGTAAAACGAAACGAGGCTGTAGAGGAGGTAAAACTAGAACTATCAAAACGGTGATAACACAGCGCCCTCTCAATATTCACAATGCGAGACATGTAAATAATTCGAATCTAATTCGTATCAATTCTAGTTCCTCAAATGAATCTGAAAATTTCAATATTTTATATTTCAATTCACAATCCTGTCGTAATAAGACATTATCCATTCACGATCTTATTTTAGAGACAGATGCGGACATCGTTTTCATTACTGAGACATGGTTAAAAGAAGGAGATACACCAATCACAGCAGAAATAACTCCCGATAATTATACTATTAAATCATGCCCTAGAACTGAACGATCTGGTGGGGGCACTGCAGTTATATATAAAAACAATATAAAATGTTGCCCAGCTTTGAGTGAAAGGAGCTTTTACCAAACATTTGAACACCTAGAATTTAGAATTACGACACAATCTGGACCCATTTCTTTCTCATGTATTTACCGCCCACCGTCCCTCAGAAAAAGTGGCAGAAATAGTGCGCCATCGTTCCACGATGAGTTTTCTGACTATCTGGACAGCCTCAACAGTGAGGCCAACGTCTACATTGTTGGCGACTTCAACTTCCACTACGAAAATAAAAACATCTCTTCTGTCTCGACCTTCCACTCTTTGATTGAAGAACACGGATTGACACAACACGTGGAGCAGCCCACACACAAACATCAACACATCCTAGATCTCGTCATGAGTAGATGCGAAACAAATCATCTCTTTGGTCTAAAAGTTAATGACATTTGCCTGTCTGACCATTATATCATCTCCTTCGGTGTGAATATTGACAAACCCCCTTTAATCAAAAAGTGCTTTTTCACAAGAGACATCAAATCAATCGATATCAACAAATTCAAAGAAACTGTCTCTTCCATCCTGTCCACCAACAACCCAAGAACCGTGGAAAAATTCAACATCATCCTCCGCGACGTCCTGGACCAGTTCGCTCCCCTGTGCGAGCGCCGGATCTCGGCCCGACCCTTCGCCCCTTGGTTCACACCACGGGTTCAGACTGCCAAGCAGGTCAAGAGAAGAGCAGAACGGAGATGGAAGACAACCGGACTGACAATACATAAAGATATATATAAAGAAACACAAAAAAACGTAACAGATGTTATTAGAGAAGAGAAAAAGAAATATTTTAACGATAGAATAACCAGTAGCGACTCCTGTAAAGATCTCTATAGAACCTGCAATGAGCTTTTAGGAAAAAGGAACATCGAAGTCCTTCCCACTAACATATCCCCGACCAACCTCCCAAACGTTTTCAACGACTTTTTCATCAATAAAGTAGAGAAAATCAGGGAAAATTTAGACTTGAATAATCTAAAGCCAGACTATCTAGACTTTAAAGGTAACTCACCTTTTCAACGTTTTGAACCTGTTAATGCTGAAACTGTTAGAAAAATTATACTTAAGTCACCCAAATCATTTTGTGAGCTCGACCCCCTACCCGCTGATCTATTTCTTGAATGTGTTGACATACTTTTACCGTATATAACATTTTATATTAATGAGTCACTTGAGAGCGGAGCCGTCCCTAACAGTTTCAAAGAAGCAATTGTCCGCCCCCTTTTAAAGAAAAGCAACCTTGACCAAAATGAACTTAAAAACTATCGACCAGTTTCGAACCTTCCTTTTTTATCAAAGATCTTAGAAAAGGTAGTTTTAAATCAAATAGAGAGCCATCTTGTTAAGAATGATTTAAAAGAAAAGTTTCAATCCGCTTACAAGAGTAAGCACAGCACGGAAACAGCCCTCCTTAAAGTAAACTCTGATCTTCTTAGTTCCACAGACCAAGGAAAAGTCACAATTTTAGCACTTTTAGATCTTTCGGCCGCCTTTGACACTATTGACCACGAAATTCTTCTTGATCGCCTCCGTATAACGTTTGGAATCGGTGGTACTGTTCTTAATTGGTTTAAATCGTACATCTCAGACAGGAGACAAACTGTTAAAACTGGAAGCAAACATCAATCTAGCACCTTAAATTTGGGGTTCCTCAGGGATCTGTCCTAGGGCCGGTTCTGTTCTCTATGTATTCACAACCATTAACTGATATTATAGCTAAATATGAATTTAATCACCACATGTATGCTGATGACACCCAAATGTATAAATGTTTTGATTTAACCAATATTGACTATGTAATGAATTCCTTAAATGCATGTATTAATGACGTTTCCTCATGGATGTCAGCCAACAAGTTAAAGCTTAATGAAGAAAAGATACACCTCTAACAACCATCTTGAATTATATCTTAATGATATACATATTTGAACCCGTGATCCGTATTGTAGATTTCGATAGCATTGTCTATGCGTGCCAAGACAATGAAAAAAGTAGATGCCCATTCGACAGGCTGAGATATCTTTCCACATTTTAATAAAACAATTTCCCTATCTCTACTATACCCCCTTGTTATCTCTAAGAGGTGTAGATGTTTGATGAATGCCCCAGTACCTGCGGATTTTTGCGTTGACAACGGACATCAGATTAGTTTATCCATATCAGCCAAACACCTTCCATTATTTTCCGCTTTGAGCTGGTGCCAAAGATGTTTATCTGTATTGTGCTTTTACCTTACGAACTTCTCTCTTTATCAAAGTCGACTAAGCTCAACCATCCATTCCTACACATTGTAAATCGGTTGTTCTGATAAATCCATGAATCAGTTCTGTAAAATAAGCTCACACTGATTCTCTGACAGGTAAAACTCTACACTTGAGAATAAAATGAGAAACGGACTCAAAACAGGAATTTCACTCAATGCACTCGGCATAGCATCGTCAATCTCAGTAATAACCATCTCAGTGTGCCAAAAAAAAGAAAAAGAAAAAGATAATATGACAGGCTGGTATCCTTTTCATTTATTTTATGTAGTTTTATGTATCAATTCCCTTTGCTGATTTGTCTCTCTTCGTTTTCTCATAACTGTGAACATAATGAAACATGATGATTTTTCGTATAATGTAGTGTATTTATATTTCCACCTGCTCTTGATTCACGCGAGTTACACTACCACGGGATTCGCAGTGAGACAGTATAAAAAATGTCTCTGTGTGTTTATATTGAGTGTTAGCTTTCTCGACGTGCCGTTTTTGTTTATCATCTTTTGTTTTCTGTTCTTGTTTCTTTCTTCAGCTCCAACATGTGTGCTACAAAACTGACAGCACATTACAGAATAGAAACGCCGATAGTGTGGTAGAACACATGAATGTGGATGTAGGGCGACTGGTGCGCAAGGGATCAAATCCCACCGTTAGCGCCGTTTCAGAGATTCAATCGACAGGTTTCGAGAAGTTTCAACCTTAAGCAGCACCGCCTGCGAGGTCTCTCGTGAATGAAGGATGGCTACCACACTTTAGACAAATCCAAGGATAAACTAAAAATCAAGCTAGGAAAAAAAGGAGTTGTTCGTTTTCTTCCTTCCTGTTCTGGTCTCAACAATGCAGGTTATTGTAAAAAGCTGACATGCTTCAAAGTTTCTCCACTTTCTTGAGATCTGGCATTTTTTCCTAAGGAGATATGGAGACCTCCCCCGGGAGTAACCGGATATAAATACCTTCGCACTCATCACCGCCACGCGGAGCTCCTTCAAACCAGCGGCTCGAGTTGCACGGCAGAACTTTTTCTTGGTTCGAGTCCAATAATTATTGGTTTCAAACACAGGCTAAAAATAGATATACATCAAAAGGAATGTTAATGCATTTCTGTCGATTGCACTTCCACACTCTTTCATTCTTTTTCTCGACTTCCTTCCCCTGTTTCTCTGTCTGTGTCGCGCCCTCTCGTTCTCTCTTTCCATATTATACATACCTTTAATATTTTATTTTTCACCTTATCTCTATCTATCGATCTACATATCTCTCCGTTTGTACATATGTACCTATCTATCTCTATAATATCTATATATATATATAATTTTATCTGCCGATCGATCGATTAATTTATCGATAAATTTACATTTTATATAAATCTATACTTTAGTTCTTTAACGATGTATTTAAAGCGTTGATTTATTGATCCCTTGGTCCCACCTTTTCTATTCCTTCCTGCACGACTTCAAAAATATTATGCTGCTTTTCTTCTCTTACAACTTATTCGTAATAACATAGACACATTTTACATTACAATATTCACAGAGTGGCAATTTTTAGTCCTAATGATGCTAAGATAAGTTCTATCATATTCTCTTCGTGTAACATCATTATTCCACGGTTTCAAAATAATCAGATAACTCGACAGATTTCTCTTAACTTTGCTAAGATGTACTCTTTTTAAACTTTGACTGATTTACCAGGATAAGCTCTTCCAAAATTTACTTCATTACCCTTACTTGTGCATATACTGCTTTAATTGGTTAAATGTTGCATGTTTTAATATTCATATAATTATCTTAAGTTGCTGATCCCGCTTCATTGCTTTACCTAACTTCTACAGTGGAGATACGGTTGAATAAAATTAGAAAAAAAGAATGTGGTCGTTGATTTATGTTTTATGTTCCATAACAAAGTTTCTTTAACGTCAGGGAATCAATAATGGCTGCAGCCATCTGTAAACATGCGTGAGAAAAGGGCGTAATCCGTCTAAACCTTTATGGTACAAGTGATTGTGAAAGCAAGGACGCTTGTTCGATTTTTAAACAATGCTATAATCAAATGCGTTCATTATAGTTTTGGGTGAATGTGTTATTTTCCTTCGTATTTAGGAAGACAGGGATATGAAAACAATAGGTGCACTTTACATTGATAGTATGTCCATAAGTATAAAGCATAAAGCATTGTTCCTGCGTGTTCATGAATATAGAAATATGATAAGAATGGATGCATTATACATGGATAGTATCTCTACAAAAAAGGACCAGCCTACCCGGACCTGCACTCAGAAAATCTCCGCTTCTAATCTAACTGGAGACAGCAATCAGCCGTATAATAATGTTGTGGCAATAATCCCCCCCCCCCCTTTTTGGCTGTGCAAAGATTCTGATAAAAATCAAGACCAATGAGGAATTCAACCAGTGCTGAAGGCATCAAGATATGAAGAGTGTAGCGTGCCGACTTTACTCTGAGCTTCAACCAAACAAGATCTCATTGATCACCGGACCCTAGGACGCACGAGCCAATCAAGTTATTTATAGGATCAATAGAACGCCTTCCCGGAAATATCTTTGAATATAAAAACTAATACGTCTTGTTGTAATGACGATAGAAAATGCAGTGTCGTGCACCAGCCTACTTGTGCAATGCGACTGTGTTGTTTTGCGCTGTGGGAGACCTAAGTTACAGTCCGCCCTCCCGTCCCTATCCCGCCCTAGCGCTGAGCTGCTTGCTGAATAAGCCATCAACACCAGTTTATCAGCGCCAGTATCGCATCATAAATGGGCGTCTGGGGAAATGGGCATCAGATCAGACTCGATGAGTGGGTCACACGCCACGGCTCTATTATGAAGCGAGATTTTATCGCCAGCCTCTGGCACTACATCCACTTGCCCGGCATCCACTTGCTGGTGGGACTGGAATCGCTGGGTATCACGTAACGTCGGCCACAACACACGATCCGCATCACCAGACAGCCAGGGTCCCCTCGGATGGCGGGAGTAGGTCCCTGTTGTGTGGCACAGATCAAGATAGATGTATGGAAAGGTTGGGAGGAAAAATAGAGTAACAGAAAGAGAGAGCATCTCAGAATTGTATATAGCCCGCAAAGTCCCACGTGGGATTTCATACTGATGATGATGTTTGTCGGGTGGTGAAGAAGCGAACATTGATTTGTACTTACGAGGAAAGGTTAATGGATTTCAAATGTTCGCAACACTATTGATTAAAAAAATGAAAACAGGATCCAAAATTTAGACACTCTAAATTACGGTCTAAATTCAGTCCTGTTAGAGATGCAGCTGTCAAATCAGTAATAATAACAGATCGAACATGTTGAAGGATTTATTTCTTGTTTAATTTGGTTAACTCTCAGCTATCACTTTTGTGGGGATGGTCTGTGAGCGATGTTAAATTTGATTGTTTAAGTTATACGACTGAATGTTTTCCGCGGCACATAATTAATTAAATAAAAAATGGCGGTTTTAGTTAGCTTAGCGCAAGGACTGTTATCAAAGTGAATTCAATTTCTTTCCGTGTTCAGGGTGAGAGTACATACCGGCAACACCATGACTGTCATGTGATACATCATTATCAAAGAGAGAAAGTGGTATTTTACTTTGTTTAATTAGGGAGGTAGCACTTCCGATCGTCTTCGTTTGACGTTTCAAATGGGGATTGTGAAATCCCGTTAGAGTCCGAGAGATACTTGACCAATTTTTATCACCGCACATAGAGCATGATTATAGACGAAGTGATTGCTAGAGGCTGCTCTGTCCAGCATTCTGATCTAGAATCGCCAGATATCTCAGTTAGCAGAGATTTGGACTGAAACACAAAAGATGCGAGGTTAGACCGTAAGCCTGGGCCATATGATTTTATAGCTTGTTAAAAATATGTCGTCCCAATTATGGGTTCCCTTAGAAACATAAGGGGCATAAATTAATCAAAGGTTCCAATATTTTCTTTTGTTGTGCGCCCAACCAGCCTGTGATAATGTTTTATTGTCAGCGCAAAATGAAACTAGGTGTGTAGTTCGAATGGAACTTTTAAAGTAATGGGCGGTCCCTATAGAGATGATCAAACCAGCTGAAAACTAAATGATGCGTCACATGGTGTGAAGCTTGTTTTAAAAACAGATCAAACAAAAAGTGAATGATCTGTATGGACTGAAAACGAGCGCGCGCCTCCCCATGTATGAATACCAGGATGAGAGCTCATCATCAAGCAGGACTTCCCTGACGCCGCAGTTTGAGCTCACGCCGGGCTGTAAGCTTGTTAGGCGGACACACAGCCCCGCGTCCCTCCTGCATTATTGAGGCGCGTGCCGCCGCCTGCGCTAATTCCACAGATAAACATCCACAATGGCCCGGCGGTTTGTCGGACTCGGACCTCCTGCGGGTCACACTCCAGACTCCAGTACAGATAGGGCGTCAGTAGGAAAGGCGAGGGCAAAGCAATTCCACTTTCTTAGGCTTAGTTTCTAGTGCTTTCCCTCCCAAAGATTTCTGCAAACAGTAATCACGTTCCATTATCTTTGCTGCTTACAAAATTAGTTGTTTTTTTTTTTTTGCGGAAACAGTATGGTCACAAAGTGCAGCAAAACACACACGCGCATACAAAGCTACGGGAAATACAAACTTCACAGAGAATTTTCCGTTGTTCAATATCTTTTCGTTTCAAACATTGGTTTCATGATTTTAATGGTCAAAGAAATCTATACCACTTGGCTGCCTGTTTGTTCGTTTAATTATTCAGTGATGTTTCCACAGCATCCTTTGGCGCACCAGCAATCAATAACACCGCCAGATTTATTATCTTCTCCACAGTGGTGTAGGGTAAAACTGATCTGTCCTTAACTCCCGGGGGGAAACTCCAGCTCTAACTACATAACGCGAAAAGTAGTTCATGTATGGGGTGAGGAAGGGTAGGGCATTGAAGTGTTGTTACAGTTGCTGGTTTATAATTTTTAATAGTGGCGTTATTCTCTACACAATCTTCACATCTCAATTTTGAATTCACTGTTCACAGATTATGGTGTAAAATTTATTATACCACATGTAATGCGAAAACGTTCATACATTTTGTATGCTTTATTGTTGTTGTTGTTATTGTTGTTGTTGTTGTTGTTGTTGTTGTTGTTGTTGTTGTTGTTGTTGTTGTTGTTGCTAAACTTAATGATAAACTGTAAGCTGGCGTGGTCGCTTTCTTACAAGGCGGTAATTCTTGATATAGTGCAATAATAAAATATATAGCCGAAACAGTCATCCAAGATTCTCAAATCTATGCATGACAACAGCTTTTTTTTATCTTTATCCTCCTATTTTTATCTTTCTCTCCACCTCTTTCGGAGGTGAGCGGTAGCCCATTGGTAGAAAATCGACTTTCGGCGCAGAAGGGCCTTGTTCGAGTCCCGCTCTGGAAACTCGCCCCCTTCTGGTTCGGTTGGTGTCAATTCAGATCGACTGTCATTCAGTCATTTGTAGCAGTACAGGCCAAAATAGTTCTTATATCACGAATGTATACTTCTTTACATAATTTACACCTCTAATGAAAAGTCATGTCCAGATAATGAGCCAAAGTACTTATGATTTATTTGCTTTCCTTCCAATTTTGCTTTTATTAGAAATTCATCGCTGTAACAGTCATGAAGACCGTATAAATGACGCCTGAACCCCTTAATATCTGTACTTCATAGTCTCGAGATGACACAGACGCATAGTATATTTGGCACGCTTACAAACATTTCAGGGCTCAACGGAAAAAAAACAGGACATACCACAGTAAAATTCATCCAATATGTGTTGTTTTTACGACCTAACTGCTAGACATCTTTGAAACATGTATCAGTCAATATAGTAGTCCTTGGAACTAATTTAAATGTAAGCAAATAGATAGGACATTTTCCTCTTATGGGTAAAGGAACAATAATGCCAATAACATGCTTATAGTATACCTTACACGTTTTTTATGCTAGCAATTGATGTAAGACCACACGTTTTTGTGTTTTTTTCATTTGCGTCCAGCCCATCATTTGGATACTTTTCCGTCATAAATGTCCAGTGGTGTAGGTTTTAGTATTAATTCAAGCCATGTATCAGATAGGAAGCTTATTAAGAAGGTCTATTAACTCCAAATACATAGCTGAACTGACTGGCAGGGGAGAAATACGTTTTAGTTTTAATTTGTCTGATATACGCTGTGACATGTGGAATTCCATTTGATTGTTGGATGCGGACCAAAAAGTGTGGCTGTTCTTTTGATTACATTTTCAAGGTCACAAAAGTGTCGTCTAACAAATAAATGATGATAAGTTTTTTTTGTTATATTACAAGAATAAACTAGGAGATGAAAAACATTTAAATAGTTGTGTCACATACAGAGCTGATAAAAGAGATGCTTTTAAGAAACGTTTGATTGATTTATTATCAAACAAAAAAAGGATTCAGCTTATTTTCCTCAAGCAATAAACATTAGTTGTTTTTTTTAGCTCAGATATATGAAAGGGCCAGAGAAAACGAGATAGGGGAGAGAGATGGGGAAGAGAGAGATAGAGAGATAGTGAGAGAGAAAGAGAGAAATAGAGGGAAAGAGTACTAGAGAGAGAGAGAGGGGAAGAAGAGAGAGAGAGAGGAAGGAGAGAGGGGGGAGGGGTCAGCATCCAACATGAAGGGTTCAGAGAAAGAATTCCATCGGTCGCGAAATTTGTCAATACTGGGCGATGTTGGACTTCTGTGTTTTATGGGTTAAGCTGTTACTGGGTATGCAATTAGAGAAAGAAAAACATAACGCACTGGACTATCTCTATGATTTTAGCTAAACATTCTCGACTTTTCTATGCGCATTCAGAACATAGATGTGGTTAATATAAATGTTCATGTAGATGAATAACGTGTGATTTAGTTTAACTGTCAATTTTATTTAGATGAAAAGTACTTTTAGATAATTCAACTACTTATTAGCATGAATGAATTGCGCTCAGGAATTATATACCTCTTTTTTATTATAAAGTGATGAATCTATTGCTCATAATTTGCAATACAAGAGAAAATCGAAGTATCAATAGCAGCAACTTTGTACACCAAGAATAGTATTGAAACTTATACAGGGAAGTAATGACATTAGTCAGACCAACTGATGTTATTAGCCGAGCCTCCCAGTCACGCATGACTAAGCAACAACAGAGGGCGTTTTACAGCCCCCGCTACAGGACGCTAGGGCGCGGCCTGGACTTGCTTAGGAGACGGCGAAGATGTGGCAAAATATGACCCGCATTGTCTTCCATAAAAGGTTAGAGGGGACAGAAGGGGAGTGTGTGTGGGGGAGGGGAAGGAGGGGAAAAGGAAGAAAACAGACAGAAGGTCTAGGTTCTAAGTGGGGGAAGGAGGGGGAGGGGAGTGACAGAAGGACTAGGGTCTAGGTGAGTGGGTGGGTGAGTCACCCGGCACGAGCTGTCAACCCCCAGGCTTCTACTGACGCGACACGCTCTGTGACTCACCCTCTGACTCGGTGACTAGTCCTGGGTTTACTGAGTTCTAGCAGTAATTGTCGGTTCTGGCATCCAACCCTTTGTCTCTCTGTGATCCGTCTTTGGTATTATCTTTCTCTCGAATTATCGGGGGTTTCTTTGTCTCCCTCTCTCTGCATCTGTCCTGATCACTCTTCCCTGGTCTTTTTTTTCTTTCTTTTCCTGTCTATCTATCTATCTATCTATCTATCTATCTATCTATCTATCTATCTATCTATCTATCTATCTATCTATCTATCTATCTATCTATCTATCTATCTATCTATCTATCTATCTATCTATCTATCTATCTCCCTCTTTTATTTTCTGTCTTTTTATCTTTCTATCTAACTGCTTCTTCCTTTCGGTGTGTATTCGTTTCATCCTGTCTTTCTCTCTCTCTTTTTCTTTTTTTTATTACAACCGATCCCGCCATCTATCTCACGCTCTTCGTGTACATTTATCTTTTTTGTTTTACTTTTTTACTTTCTCGCTATCTAATAATCTATTTCCCCTGGATATCATTTTTGTCGTTGCTGATTCGTCTTGTTTCAGGTTGTAGTTTTTGCGTTTCTGATTGTGAATTATGTAATGCTTTTCTGTTGTTTGTTTCATTGTTTGTTTGTGGGGGTTTTTTGTTATGTTTTTTGCTTTTATCTTTTTGCATGTTTATTGTTCTACGTTTAACTCTCTCTATTTATATATTTATCTCTACCTCTCTGTTTCTATTTATCTACTCTCCTTTCCCTCTCTTTTTCCCTTTCTCCTTATATATCTATATTTCTCTATATGTCTCAATATCCCTGCCTCTTCCTCTATCTATATGCCTCTCTCTCTCTCTCTTTGTCTCTACCTCTCTCCATCTCTGTCTTTGTCTCTGTCTCTGGTCCTGTCCCTGTCTCTGTCCCTGTCTCTGTCTCAGCCTGTCTCCCTCTCTGTCTGATGTCTATCTGTCTGCCTCTCTCTATCTCTATCTCTCTCTCCCTTTCTCTCTCTCTCTCTCTCTCTCTCTCTCTCTCTCTCTCTAGCTCCCCCTGAGGCCTGTCACATTCTGTAAGGCAGGTGTTTTTTGCCTGTCACAAGAAAGGAAAAGTGTGAGCGCAGGGATGAGGTTGTGAGGGATATTGCATGTTTCACTTTCACAACAATGACAGCATTGACAAGGGGTGGGCCGGGTCGACTTCCAATTACGGCTTCAATAAACATAAATGAAAGTAATATCTCAATCTTTCGCCATCGTTCCAGCTGCCTGTCTCTGTCTCTGTCTCTGTCTCTGTCTCTGTCTCTGTCTGCTGTCTCTCGCTCCTTTTTAATCTGCATTATATCTTATTCTTTTATACTTGGCCTGTCTGTCTCTCTCTCTCGGCTCTTTGTCCCTCTCACTGTCCATTTCTTTTTGTTTTGTTTTTCTTTCTATCTCTCTCACTCTATCTCCATATATTATGTAAGATTTTTCTTCTTTCTCGATTTAACTTTGCATCCTATAACCTCACCAAACGCCTGTACATTAGATGGTCGCTGCAAGCCTTGGTGGGTGTGACATTTGAGCCAACCCCGCTGCGCCTTTCTGCCCCTCACACAGGGAATCTCAGCCATTCAGGAGAGACAGGAGTCAGTGTCTGTGGTCTAGTCTATGTGTGGGTGTGTTTGTGTGTGTGCAGGAGTGAGCAAGTAAGGTTGGTTGAGTTGGTTTAACGTCCAACAGCAGCATTATATAGGCTATATTGTCGAAGGGCCCCAAGATGGACGTCTGACAGTTTTATGTGCTGCCACACACGAGACAGGACGGGGATACCATGACTCCTGTCTCAGCCGGTCACATCGGCAATTCAGGAGAGACAGGAGTCAGTGTGAGTGGTCTAGTGTGTGTGTGTGTGTGTCATGAATGTGTGTGTGTTAGTGTGTGTGCAGGAGAGAGCAAGTGAGGAACCTTGCAGCTTGGCGGACGCAGTGCGAGTGGTCTAATATACTAATATAATAAATATGTGGGTGTGTGTTAGTCAATGTTAGAGTGTACATTATTTTGCCTCTGTAAAAAAGGGAAAGATAGATGAGGGTGTCACCGCAGCTTTGGACCCGAAGATTGGATTAAACGACCCCACTCCGCCTGTCCTTCCACTGATTACAAACGCCAGTGTGGATAAGATTGTATTCTCCTACTTATCCATCAACATGTCTAGCGATGTCTAACCTCTCCCAATTTGCTGAGTCTATACCAGTTTTTGTGTTCTTTCCTGCTCCCTCCCTGCTCTCCCTCTCTCTCTCTCTCTCTCTCTCTCTATATATATATATATATATATATAATTCGGCTATGTCTCTGTCTTTCGCTGTCTGTCTGCCTGTATCTCCGCCCCCCTCTCTCTCTCTCTCTCGCTCTCTCCCTCTCTCCGTCTCCCTTTCCCTCTGATTCTTTTTCTCCATCTATCTGTCTATCTATGTGTCTATCTATCTATCTATCTATCTATCTATCTATCTATCTATCTATCTATCTATCTATCTATCTATCTATCTATCTATCTATCTATCTATCTATCTATCTATCTATCTATCTACATGTATCTATCTACCTGTCTATCTATCTCTTCCTGCTCTTCCTTCAATTCAAATCTTCTACCCCTCTCACCATGTCTGTCGGCCTATATCTTTCCTTTTTATTCTTTTATTTTTTTATTTTGCTCTCTCTATTTTTCTATCTATCTTAATTTACCTCTCTATTGATATATATTCACCATCTATCAATAAATCTCAACACATTTATACCTTCGCCCCTATCTCATTACTCCGTTGGTTGTAATCATTTCTTTTATTACATTCTTCATTTCATTGTTTTCTTCATTTCGTGCCGTCTCCCAGTTTTATCCCAATCGCCTTTTTATTCTCCTTTTCTTGCAAAGTTTTTTCCCCTGTAAACTTCTGATCTTCGCATCAGTTTTCGACATTCCCATTACAATTTCCGTGCATTTTGGTTTCTTTGTTTTTATTTATTTTATTGTTGGGTGCTTTCGATTTTCCTGAAGCCAAGGGGTATAGAGATTTGTTCACATTAAGATATCATTCCCTTCCCATAAAATCCAAACGTTTTAGCCTTTTCTGTTTAGTCTTCTTTCTTTTTGCCAATCCACAATTGTAAATCACTGATAGAGTGCATGGATCAGAAGGTCGATTAGATACATTACGGTGGAGTGTTCTTAAGGGTCCACCGAAAGAATGGTACGTTTAATTGCAACGAGCATATCGCTGTTTCTTCCCTCTATATTACGAAACGGCTGGGTAATGAAGAAAGAGAAAGAAAGAGAGGGAGAGAGAGAGAGAGAGAGAGAGAGAGAGAGAGATAAAAAGATAGATAACTAAATAGATATATAGATAGATCGATAGATAGATAGATAGATAGATAGATAGATAGATAGATAGATAGATAGATAGATAGATAGATAGATAGATAGATAGGATTGCAACAAGCAGACATAAAAATGTCAATGAGACAAAATCAGTAAGAGTCGCTAATTTGAACCACGGATCTCATGTCCGTCAGTTCAGGGCTCTAACGGTAAAACCAACTGAGCCACCAACGCTAGCGCTGTCCAAGTCAAAAGTGGAAAAACCATAGACAGAGACAAAGGCACTGAGTACACCAATTGTTTGGAAAAAAATATCAGAAACTTAGATCAGGCTGGTGGCGACTAATAGACAAGAACAAATGTAGATAACTTGGAAGAGAGTCGAACCCGCACCTTTTAATGTGGCACCATGATTGGCCAGCTCCCCAGTCTATCCATCCCCTGCAGATGTTAGATTGCATTTTATGAGAACTGATAACATAAAATTATTTATTAGCCCCCAGGCAGCGATTTTTCTGGTTGGCTCCGTGAGTTAGGATAGAGCTAGGATTGGACGTTCCCTCACAGTTCCATTAATAGATCTCTGTGCCTTCCCTTCTCTAAGTTCCCTGATCACAGGTCACTACTAACCATGCCCATTGCCAGGCCCAAAGTTTAAGTACTTCGTCTGCTGGAGACCTGCACCGGGAGCGGCCAGGCGTGAACCAGTCCCCCGTGCTGGAGTTAATCTGTTTGACACCTCCACCCGATCGGCCGGAACGAGGGAGCAGGCCCATGTCTCATCCGATTAGGTCTACAGACTCAGCTCTGCAATTGTGTTTAGGGTTCTGATAATACACTAAGTATTGCACTGGTACTCGCTGCATTCTGCCCAAAATGAGCTCATAATAAAGAGACTAGTGGTGTATGGAATGTTTGACAATAGTTTTTGTACGTAGTTTTGACTTGTGGTGCAAAGACGATTTCGCTTTGTTGTTTGTTGTTGTTTATATTGAATCTGCGCAATTTATAAAGAATGAGAGAAGAGGAACCAGAGCCTTACGTCTGATATGTTTTGATATTTGTTTTATTATTTTGTCTTGTTACAAATATTGAAATATCATCATCGCCATATTTGTCGCCATCATCATCATCAGCAGCAGCAACACCACCATCACCACCACCATACCCACCACCATCAGCATTATCATTAAGAAACTGAGGTTTTAAAAAAAGGGGAAAAAAACAAGGAGTCATCAACCCATCTGTCTTTTTTTTTATATATAAAAGTGGTGCACTAAGCTGTTGAGATGACAGTATAAGCTCTAACAAGCATTGTTTCACGTTCCTCTGTGCACCTCTTTTTGCAAAAATCCACAATCACTTGATTGGGTCTCCAATTTCATGTCTTTCTCTGATCGTTGTGTATTTGGTGCGGCCTTTAAAGAACCTCTGGAAAACTGGAAAGCTTTAAGTTGCGCGTCACTGAGCCGTTTACCTCCGTGAGACTCGGGGACATGCAGGGAGCGACAGACCAGCAGAGCTGAGAGCTTGCCGTGTGGCGTGTGCCCGACCCAATCCCGCCGCGCTAGGCGATCTATCCGACTCGCGCCAACCGCTCACTGTTCACTGTCGGGCGCAGTAGGAGCGGGGAGTGTTCGGTAAAGTGGGCGCCGGGAAGCGAGACTGTGATCGGCAGAAAGCGTGAAGCCACCGCCGCCCGCTTTCTCCGTCTTGTGATTCAGTGACTGAGTCGCGTCGCAGGACTGCAATCTGCTACTCCAGGAGTTGGATGGGAACAAATAAGCCGTTCGTCTCGGATATTATAGTTCTAGTCCGCCTAGGCTTCAGTTTGTTTATAATTTACTACACTAAGTAAGATGTTTTAACATTCTACATAACGGAAAGTTTGCAAACCGATATACTGTTTTGTGATCTGTTTTGAGTTCATTTACGCATCAGTGAGTTACTTTAGAAATCGTGTCCCCGTAAATGAAAAATAAGTTTTATTGAGGCTAATACATTTTTCGTTCATTCAGCGTTGGTTAATCAAGTTTAGTGATCGCCTATGGGATCAGGTGGTAGATCACACTCCTTCAGTGACGAAAAAGCTTACTTTTGTTTTGTGTTGAGCATAATCATTAATACTAATTTTTATTATTGGTATTATTATTATTAT